>CAIGRN010051982.1:0-10851 GCA_903798345.1 Fraxinus anomala
TAACAAGGTTCAGAAGGTTTTGCTTCTCTCTGAAATAAATTTCCATAATGTGTTCTTGGACAGTATTGGTACTCACTGTATTAAAATGGGGATGAAGACACCTTGCAAAATCAATAAAGCCAGAATCTTCAACCATGCGAAGAGGATATTCATGCTGAATAATCATTTTTGCAATTTCATGACAGCATAGGTCCTGATCAAAAGAGGTACTTGCCGGTCCAGGGTTAGCCCGGTAGCGCTTTCTTGGTCGTACTGTACCATTCTCAGAAACATCAGATTTGGTATCTGGGTTGAATATACCGAGCTGATTTTTCTCTTCTTTACACCGAGTCACAGGGCAGATCCCCAAGGAAATATGCCGTTTCAGGTGACTGGTGCCAGATAATTTTGAGCCTGATATATAAGCAAACGATTTCTTGCATTGCTTGCATAAGGCCCTGATACAGTCAGCATTAACAGTTTCAATTGTGAAGTGGTCCCAGACAATGGACTTCTTTCTTCGGCGTTTATTAGGCTGCAGATCTGAATTGGAGTTCTCAATGTGATTAGTAGGGACATCCATCGTATAAATTCTGCAAACAAAAAGGAAACAGAATGACCATGATCAGATATGCACATTTTAGATTATCAGATAGTCTTCAACTCTGTAATATCAAAAGTTACTTTCAAGAATAGTAGCTAAAATCATTAGTATGTGTGCATGTAAAGGGAGGTGGGGGATAACGTTAAAAACTGCACATTCTTCCTCATTTGAGCACTTATAAAGATAAAGTAAACCTCCATCGACAAAATAGAAACAGACAAAAAAGGAAATATCAATGAATAAATAAAAAATAGAACAACAAAGCTAGAAAACAGCAAGATGTCACAAGTACATTAGCTGTTTTTGTCTGTACCATTGCAGACACATGCTAAGGTCAAACAGCTAGCCTAAATTCAAAATAATATTACACGAAAACTGAAAACTTTTCCTTCTTTTTCAACAATCCATTCTCCAAAAAAACGCCATTACAAAAATTAAAATCTCAAATAATGGGCACCAAACGGGGATATAATAGTTGAATTAACTATTGAAAGTAACTTCGAAAGTGTGACTTTAGTCATTACCATAAAAGCCGAAGTACACTGTACCCTACTGTAATGAAACAACAGATTTAATTACGTCTCCATCAGTGACATGGAGTTCACCGATATAACAACAGACATCACTATCACAAAAGATAAGAAAATCTATTTGCAGTACAAGAAAAATAGAACTGACATGGATTTTACTATGAATATAAATAGGATCATTACTTTCACATTGACTTGCGAGAAATTCTTCACATTAGTACCTCAAACTACTATCCATTGTCTAAATCTATAAACAAATATTGACTACGTGTTTAGCAACATAGATTCTGATTCCAAGTGATAGTTTCCATATTGCAAGAGTAGCCTAGACATTTCAAGTATTGCACAATGATGTATCTTTCGAATAATGGTAAATCTAACAACAAATGTTAATCGAATTATGCCAATTAAGACAGTGTTCCATCATCAGTCTTAAGCACAAGTTGTTAGAAATAAAGAAATTTTGACCAAAAAAAACAAAAACAGGGTGCCCAATGAGCTTACAGGCACAAAGCAAAGCCTTAGCTTAACGATGTCAGACTCGGTTAGGATCTTCGTAACTACCCCCTTTTGTCAAAATCAACATCTGTTCAGGCCCATATTCTCAATTGGATAACCTCACGAATCCAACATTAACCTCAAAGCAACCCTTCTCAGTTTTGTTAAGGCTAGACTTTAAGCACGTTGAAGACATTCGAGTCAGATTCAAGGGTGAGCTAAGTATCAGTTGAGTCATAGTAGACACTCGTTTAGAGAGAACCCTCGTTGTGCACGTGTGATGACAATGACAAGCATCCTCTTATCACAAGCTATGTCCGTTACGACTTATTACTCAATTAGGCGACTTTACTATCATAGCCTTCAATTGCAAGAGAACCTCTCCAAGTAGTCGATAAAGGGCCATCACCAATTGGAAGCAGCCCCATGCACATACAAACACAAACCTAGACCTAATGCGGGACTTGGATATGACTTGCAAATTTCTTACAAGGCACAACGATTCCAACACAGAATACCGCATACACCATATCATCAAAACAACAAAATAGAATTTTTAAAATAAACAAGAAACCCCTAAATTTTCCTTGAATCAGAAAAATCTTTATACCAAAAGTAATCAACAAAATTAACAACTTTATAACAAGATTCAATCAGTAGAACAGAGATAACTTGCGGCTAAAACATGTGAGAAAAAAATAATAATAACGTAAAAAAAACTCCCATCGATGAATTGAAAACTTACTTCAATGCCGAACTGAAAATCTTTACGACACAAAACCAAGGTTTAGGGTTTATTGTTAATCAATTTACAGTTAATTTTGAAGGAAAATTAATGGAGGGAGAGAAGAGAAGAAGATGGGCTTAGAAAGAACGAAACTCTAAACCCTAATGGACTTTAGTGCTGTTTCCTGAGGTTTTGAGCTTTTAAAGGCAGCCTATTTATTGATGGACCCTAACCCATTCTCTGCCGCCGTAGATTTTGCCTACCGCCTTAGCTTTCTTTAAATCTGAACCGTCCAAAAGAGTTTCCTAATAGCTTCTTTTTTCTTTTTTCTTTTTTTACTTATCTAATTCGAATTTTTATTTTATTCCCGTTAGAATTGAAGTTTTATTTGAAAATAAGGCAACAAATTATACCGTGTACAAATTCTGTTTGTAGTGAATGGATTAGGACTAGTTTTGGGGCGTAAATTAACCCATGGGCCTACGAGGCCATGCCTCAATAGGAGCCCATCTCCAAACTATTTGGCTTCTTGGTGGATTAGGATGTTCTAACATAAAAGTCTTGAACCTTCGAAATTAAAGTCAAATTTTAATATTGCGATTTTTATTTTAATATCAGTTTTAATATAAAATTATAACTAATAATTTCGTAGCTTATATTTTAATTCTCATTATTGTGCATGTTAATTTTACGGTATAAAATGGAGTGAATAATTTCATTGTTAACGCAACATGAAAACACAACTTGGGAGATGAACTTTCTATTCATTTCATACCATGTGATCTTATACTTTTGACAAATCGATAGATATTGTTCTTTATATCCATGTGATCGTGTCCACAAAAGGTGAGCTAGTTGTGAGTTATATGAGTTTTTATCTTTAAGTCGTGTAGCGTTGAAAGTACCCACACGAAGGAAAGAAAACATAACTTTAGGACAATATTTTTAACGCGACTCTCAAATACTTGCTTTCTAACTCATCTCGTGTCTGTCATATTTTAATTTATTATGTTAATTGATAATCTATCTACACCCAATTCGCTCATTTTTCCCCAATAAAGGATTAGGACAAATAGGAGCACGAGTTGACTAGCAATGTGTAATTATCCATGGTCGCTAGATCTTGGTTCATCCCCGTGGCAAGGACGATTACTTGGGTGGTAGGGATGCCTGATCCTGAGTTTCGAAATATGATTGTCTCACTTTGCCTCAAACATCCACACATCAGGTTGAGCATTCGGCTCATTAGGTTGAGTCTCACGTGCAGCTTGCAGACGAGATACGATCAATCTATTAATTGTGCCCTAAGAATCTTAAGATCCTAAGGGGGGCCGGGTTAGGGTTTTAACTTCTTGCCTGATTGCATGTCGTACAATTTCACAAATTAGACATATTCAACTATGAAAATGTAACAATTTATCTAAAATTTTAAAAACTGGGAAAAAATCATAACAAAAAAATGTAACTAGTTTTTTGTTGGACTTAACAGGTTTGGCTTTGAAAAAAGAAACTTTAATGACTTTTTTTTCTAGATTATTTGTGACATGCAAGTAGCTGGAGGTGTTAAAACGTTGGTGGTGATTGCGTGAGATGTCGATACTTGGTATGTCCATATGATCTAAAAACACTAAAGGAAGTTGTTGTTTTTTTTTTGGTTGATTTTGACGGATTTTGAATGGTCCAAAAACACTTGCTAATTTTTTGGTGCACCAATTTTGGATGGTTTGATATAATTTTGACCGTTAACTCACCAAACCAGTGAATTTTGAAAGTTCTTTGTATTGTCTTCTAATTTACCCTATAATATAATCATTTACAACCAACATAATTTGTTCAAAACTAACTTTTAAATAAAAATGAAAAACTTATTTTTATGAAAAAAATTACTTTGTAGTTATAAAATTTACTTATAAGCAAAAAAATTACTTATTTGTAAAAAAATATTTATAGAGTAAAAATACTATTGAGAATTTCACTAAGGAAGTATTTGAAATTTTATTTTTTCTAAGAAACTATTCAGAATCCGTGAATAATAAACTCTCAAACATGAGTTTGATTGTTTTGAAAATCGTTATTAAAATAAGTCAAAATCGATCTGCATATAAATGAGCAAAATCGGTACTTTAAAAATACTCATAAGCGTTACCTAAAACTCTAAAGCAAACCCTAGGCGCTGATGTCCGGTCTTATATTGAATAAGGTTCAACCCATCATTAGTGGAGTGAACCTAGGCACAAGGCTTGTAGTTTGATTCGATATGAAGTAGACCTCGTGTTCTTAGTAAATTTTATCAATGATGATTATCTTCGAAAGATTCTTTATTTCAACTTTTGTAATTTTGTAAATATTTTCATTTTTAAACGTAAAATATAACTAAATGTAGGGCGTATTTTGAAAATTTTCCTTTTTGAATAAGGGCTGAATTGAAAAACTGTAATCATTATAAACGCCACGATAGAATACTTAGTTTTGCTCTATAGTTCTTGTTCCCGTAGTTCTTTTACACACACACACATATATAGAAAATTCAAAACGAAATATAAAAATATGCCCAAATTTCTTACCTACAATATCTCTTGCATTGATTTCCCTTTCAAGTAAACCAAGTCTCTAATTATCTTCGAGATATTTTTTTATTTAAAAATATCTTGAAACGTAGCACCATAATCCTTTAACAAATTGTTGTAATCTATTTTTGGTAGGAAAAAAATATATTTCATTTCCAGTTGGACCAATCTCGGTCCAAACCACGCAGGCCGTTGCCCAATTGTCATGATCACCTGCCACAACTCTACTAGCACTCGATTGGCCCACATTATTCCATGTTATAACATGAGAAATAGTAATTTTTTAAAAAATGTGTAGTTAAAAAAAGAAAAGTTTTTGAATTTACGTATAATATTATTTTATTAGAGAATGCGTGGTTGATAAGAAACGAGAGAATAACAAATTATAATTTAATGAGAATAATGGAGGCCAAACAAGGAATTGATTATCTGCTCCATAGTACAATTTTGAGTTTTCGTGTAGTATACTTTTATTGTATGATTGCGTGGTGGAAAATGAAAATGTAGAAAAAAGAATTTTTAAAACATAAGAGACAAGCTAGGGCTTAAAATCATAACAATAAGATCCAGTAGCCACACGGAACCAATAGAAACGTTTGTTTTGTTTGGGGCCATCTAGCCTCAAGGATTTTGAACATCAATTTAGGTATCAACATATTATATGTTCTATTAAATGAGTTATAATTTTTTGTATAATACTAGTATTGTTAACTAAATTAGTGTCGAACACTGATTATTTTAACATTACTTGATTTTAAAAAATTGGGGGAGAACCAGCCCTGATAGACGGGTCCCAAGGAGCCCTAGCCCAGCCCAGCCCAGCCCACCACCCCTCGTTCATGAGAAAGCATACAACCACCCTAATTGATTAAATGTTTATTTATTACTCTAATTAATTCAATTGATGTAAAGCAATTTGATATGATTAGTTTAGGATTGTATAAATCTCCTTCCTGTCCAAGGTCCTGGTTCGGAGTTCTGGCGTATCGGTTATTAACGTTTGTTAAAGTATTTATTTTGAGTGTTTATGAGCTGATGGGTTATAAGTGATTTTAGTAGCTATTTTTAAAACGATTCAACCCATACTTAAGAGTTTAATATTCATCAATTCTGAAAGATTTTTTAAAAAGTAAAGTTATATACATGTCACTTAGTGAAATTTTGAATTTATGATTTTGTATGAAGTTAAATAAAGTTAAATATTTGCTTAAAATTCTTAGTTATATATAAACTTTATAATGTGCTTTTAAATAAATTTTACACATAAGTGAATTTTTTTACTTATAAGTAACTTTTTATATTTTATAAGTGAATTTTTTGTCTAATTAGTAAGATTCTTATACAATTTTTTTTTATTATAATATAATTTTTTTTGCTTATAAATCATTTTTTAGTTAGTATATTTTTATTTATAAGTTAGTATTATGTTGGAAATAATTATTTTATAAAATGTAAAATTAGAGAAGAATTTAAGAAACGACCAAAAATCATCGATTTAGTAAGTTGAGAGAACCCGGTGAAAATTAATCTATACCGTTTATGGGTGATTTTTATACAATTCAAAACGTGTGCTCAAAAAATCTAGCAAGCACTAATTATTGAACAACTCATAAACGGTGCCACTCAAAATCGATGAAAATAAACTCCTAAATAGGCCCTAAGAGTATTTTCAATAGGCCCCCTATTTTTAAAGAGCACGTTCTACAATTTAGAGAGCAAATTTTTTTAAGTATTTTAACGAACTCTTTATATTTAACACTTAATTTTATTACTCGAAAAACATACTTATTATTTTTTTCTATCTTTTATTTTATTAGCTTTCATCTAACTTATTATATTATTTTTCTCCACAGAAAATTGAAATACTTTAAATATATTTAATTACAAATATAGAGTATCTTATGTTTAAAACATCTTTTACAGATGCTCTAATATTGCTTATCGTTTTGAATGTTTGTACTGACGAGTAATTTGATATATTAAACAATGGTGGATCTTATGATTCACTATCCAATAAAATTATGATGCATTTTAATCAATTTAATCAACGAATAAAATGAGTGATTATTGCCTAGACGAATGACAATCATCACCTCTGATGTATATAGCATCGTTCATCTATAATTGTAGAATGCATTCAATTCGTTGATCAATTAATGATGCATGTCATTGACATTTCAAATTAGTATTAAATTCCATCATTATTTTGGTAAAAAGTCGATCTTTATGTTCTTCACGAGTCTCCCTCTCTAAAAAAAGTAATAATAAAAAAAATGTCAAACCCCAGACATCCGACATAGTACAAGAAGCGTCAAACCTCAATGCTCCAAACTCTTAACGGCGTTTAATGTTGCCAACTTGCCATAGTAATGTCAAGGATAACTCTATCCTAATTACTCTCTTAATCCTTGTTTAGTTTTATCCATTTAGAACATAACACGTGGATGTTAAGGACAGAATTTTTTATTTTTTATTTTTCTGAAATTTTAAGTTATGACCGAATTGAGGATTTTATCCGGATGAAAGGCCTGCACTCCAATGAACACAAAGCAGACGTCAGGAACCTCTCACAAGGCGTTGCCAGAAAAACCTAGTGACAAAATTATAAAAAACAGAGTTACTCTAAGATGTTAGCAAGTCCATTTCCAACAATGCACCTTCACCTTCACGATATCAACTGAAAAAATTTATATCCCTTTTTTTTGTCTGGATCCAATATTCGACCCGACATGGTGGGTGAAGATTAATTTTGACAAAATTCTCTTTTCCTTTTTATTTGACAAGACATTTCACTGACATTTTTCACCAAAAGAATAGGAAAGTTGGCAAGAATGAAGAAACTAATCAAAAAAGGAGAAATGGGGGGAATCAATCAAGAGCATGAACTACCACTTCAATTCAACCGGGTCCCCCTCTCACGACCTTACTTATCATTTTGGCATCATATGAAGAAAAGAAAAAGATAAAATTAGTGGAGAATGGAATTGATTCATCCTTCGTAAAAGAATAACAATAATTCACGAAATTATGCTTTATTTTTTTTCTTATCTGTAATATATTAAATATCATATTAAATGAGAATCATTGTTTGGACGGTTATAGCATACTACAATTCAATTACTTCATTTAGGTAAATTGTAGCAAATACTACAAAATCACTGTTAATGCATTTATTCCTTATTATTAATTCTCAATTAATAAATATTAACATTCACATTCATTTAATTAATATTAATTAAAATTCTCATTCGAGAATGCATTTCATTATTCACGTTAATGTATATTATTTAGCATTAAGTTTCATTTAATTGAAAATTAAATTATATTTGTTTAGTATAAATAATTTAACATTCATTGTCATATATATATTTCTTAGTATTACTTCTAAATGTGTGTTTGAGCCACATTATTTTGGAAGAATGCATTTTGGAATAGTAAATTGATGGAGAATGTGTAGTTGAAAAATAAGGAAAAGTTATTGATGTGATGGAAAATATTATTTTATTGAAAAATGTGTAGTTAAAAATAAGTAGAAGAATGAAAATGAAAATTTTAATGTGTGCCAAACATGGACTAATTAACATTCACATTAATTCATGTATTGTATTTGCCATTCATCTACATCTATACATTTACTTATAATTACATTCAAGTATGCATTTCACTATTTAGGTGCATGTATAATAATTAATATTTATTCCCATAGGCTTGCATTTCTATTATATTTAGATCAATA
This sequence comes from Fraxinus anomala, assembly GCA_903798345.1. Classification (NCBI taxonomy): domain Eukaryota; kingdom Viridiplantae; phylum Streptophyta; class Magnoliopsida; order Lamiales; family Oleaceae; genus Fraxinus; species Fraxinus anomala. The sequence continues at coordinate 8,642 of CAIGRN010051982.1, forward strand.
GGATAAATAGATAGTCAAATATTAGTTCCATAGCACTTAAAAAATATTTCAGAATGGCATGCAACGCACGTTCATCTATAACCAGTTATTGATAAGTATGTCTTATACACTTATTTATGGCACAACATATTCTAAGATATTTTGAGAGTATGGAGAAGGCAGGAAACACGAATATCGATTTCAAGGCTCGAAAATTCAATTCAAACTTTATTTGGGTGATGTCGATTCTTCAATATTTCTTTTGTTTTCTTTTTTATAACGTGTTAGGCTAGTTTTCTTTGTGATAGGAGAACGACGAACCGTGTAATATGAATTTTTAATCCTTGGTTTTACATATTTGACACTGAAAATACGTTTTTGAATATTGAAAGATTTATATGATTTTCTTTTTTCCATAATTATTGTGTACGGTAGTTGTGTGAATGTAGTGACATATTTTATGCATTCGAAAGAAGGGAAATATGGTTAGCATATCTAAATTGTCATAGGCACCAATAGAAGATAGAAATATACCGCTACATTCTATGTAAATTTTTAACCGTTCATAAAAATTCATGCATTCTTGTATATTCGCATCCATCATAAAAATATAGTCAGATCGTATATGAAAGTAAGTTTAATATTGCTCGAGAGATATTGTTAAATAAAATAGGAATATTGATTCGTCAAAATTCAATCATGCTGTCAAAGTATAGAACTAATGTTAAAAATAATTATTGCATGAAAATTCAGGATCATAGCGTGTTTATCTTTTATTAAATACATTAATTTACATTTAGAATAAATTTCATTTAATTTAATTTATTTATTTATAATTGCATAAATAAATTATTTTAGTTATAATTTTGTCACGAACAAACATATCACATTATTCTTGTTTCGGTTAAATTCGCGATATTTAAAATCGAACTAATCAATTTTCGTAAGACGATATTTTGACTCAAAATCTATTTTATTACCTGTTAACGAACAGTACACTTGCGAATTTTAATTCGAAATATATTTTCATGAACAATTATTCTCGCTCTTCTTATTTATTTATTTATTTTATCTTGCCTTATCTCCCTCAAATCCACGATCACGTCCATTTTCTATTAGAATTTTAATTTAGTCAGCATATTTTGTGGAGTGTCCCCAATTAAGATTGTAAAGAATTTTAAAATACTATAATTTTTAACCAATTCATGAATTTGAATAGATTTATAAAACTATCAACTTACTCGCCCACTCATTTTTATTTATTTTTAAATTCTAAGAAATGATGTTAAATTTAAATTAATTCCATCTTCACAGGGATTACAATATGATATTTAATATATATTTATAACAATGATAAAATATGTGGTTAAAAAATTATAGATCGCATAAATTATGTGATTAAATTAAAATCTGAATTATAATTTATATCAAATATAGACAAAATATCAAACTTCCTCGACACCAACCAATTGAAGACTTTGGGGGATAATTGTACCAGCAGTACCAAACCTTTCAAAACTGTCGCGGTTGAAGTCCAAATGGACGGTTTCTGTTAGTTTGACCATTAGTTGATTAAATAATTGATTTTGACAAAAATTAAAAATTGTAACTTCATATTTTTTGATAACAAAATAACTAAAATCAAATAATTAAAATTAAAAACCAAAAATCAACTTCTTCTTCTCCATCCATCCCTCATATACCCACCCCTCATCACCCAAAAATCATCACCATTGCAGCCATATCTTCCACCGTTACCTTCATTCTCATCACCCAACAAATTTTTCTTCAAATCAACGCCACCTGTCATCGCCACAACAGAGGTCATCAACGTTCAAGAAAGCCTGTGGAAGACCAATCTGGCCATTCCATTAATGGAAACAACATGACTACCACGCGGTCGATGCTAATAACTTCCTCTACCTCAGCACCTCTAACAATCTTGCATTTTCTTATCGTCATCAACTCAACAACTTTTAATCCGATTCTAAAAATCATTTTTTCATTGTTCAAGAAAATATGTTCGTTTTGTATATCACTGCAAATGCACGGTTCGTTAACAAGTAATAAAGTGAAAATTGTAAAATTTCGATTATCATCCCACGATGATTGATTTGATTTGATTTATATTATCAAGACCTTAACCGAAACTATTAAACTCAATATGTATGATTATTTGAATTTTATAACAAAACTATGACTAAAATATAACTAAAATGCAATTTAAGCTA
>CAIGRN010051995.1:0-21281 GCA_903798345.1 Fraxinus anomala
AATAAGATTGACCTTTTAAGATGAACCCCCCAAATCTGAACACGATATATTAATTGTCTCGAATGCTCATCATTACTTTCTCAAATTTTCATGTATGAATAATAATTTGAGATTCATCATGTTGCACTGAGGACGTTTTGTGTATGTAGATGGGTTTGATTGTATTTCAATTCTTTTTCATCGTTGGTTTGATTTATTATTAATTATATCTACTCGTAAGACGCACCAACCAACCAAACAAACAAAAGTAAAATAATCGAAAATAAAAAGTCCAGCTAGCATTAAATTATTAATTTAAATATTTCTGCTTTGGAGTGTACAACATTATACCCATGTCTGTCATTTGCCACCCTACTGTATCCTCGTCGCATAGAAAGTGTCAAAGAAATTTCGCAAGGAATGGGCAAAAGCCCAAGAAGATAGATTCCAATTAAAAGTTCAATATGGCAATCGATTTCATTAAAAAAATGAATTAGGAGGCTCGCTATTACCTAAAAAGGCAACGATCACAATTGATGACAAATATCCCTACTTCATCAAAAAATATACGGATACAATGAGCAATTGATTTTGATAATTTCCTCGAAAACCCCGAAATAACTTCCAAACCTAATATCATTATCACATCCAATGCTCATTACGCGCTTCAAAGTTTTCGTCTACACCCAAAACTAGGCCACCAAATTCTATTGGATAACAAAATTGCTTGTCCCTTTTTATTCATTCTTGAAAATGACTTTGTCTATTGACTTTATTATATATTCTCTCATTGAATCTTAATCCTAAGCTTGTCAAAATTAAACTTATTAAAATCTTGATTCCAACTCCATTTCAATCGATATAATGATGATACACAAATAAATTTCGAAACTTTTGAATCAGATAATTCAAGTCTTTCGTCATCCATTAAATAAGTAAATATATCCTCTTTTTAAGAGAGTAAACTTTAGATGAATTAACATTACTTTGATTTGATCAACTGAAAAGTTTAACCAATCAATTTGGTATTCATTTTCTAATCAATAGAAACAAAGTTTGCATCCTAAAAACGGTTGGGTAACGTACATAACCTCATAAATAAAATTTAAATGATATTATATGTGGTCGTCGTCATCATCATTTTACAAATGGAAGTGCAACAAGATGTTCTGCTTCCCTATATAAATTATTCAAATTCTCGACTCAAGCACCCCTCTCTCTCTCTCTCTCTCTCTCCAATTTCCTTCGTTGACCACCTGTAAGTCCCTCCCTCCCTCCCTCTCTGAATGCTTGAATGTGTCTATTATTTGTCTGTTAGTCTGGATTCAACTTTAATTGGATTGTGGGTTTTGCTCAAGATTATGTCGTGACTCCATTAAAATTGAATTATGGGGTTGAAAGTCACATTAATTGGATATAAACCTTCTTTAATCGTCGATATATTTTCTCTTATGCTAGCCATTGTGTTACTTTTTACCCTGTTTTATTAAAATTCGAGATTCTTCTTAAAAGAAAAATCTTATTAAAAGTAGTCCAAATCCAAACACTCGTTTGAGTTTTTAAAGGGATTGAACTGCTCGTTTGAGCTTACTGGACTATAGACTTTGGGTAAGGTCAAAACTATTAAGATAAGTAACTAAGCTCTTATATATTGATTAGTATTCTTATTCTTTATAGATATGATATTTTTATATTTAATTTGATATATGTCGTTTCTTGCTAAATAAATTCATGTGCTATATGGGTTAGGAATCACTAACTTGAAGGTATGACTGTAGAATTGAAAATATGCATATTGGTGCGATAGTCTTGTTAGAACCATAAAGACTGATTTAAATTTATACATCAGACAACAAAGTACTCTTTTAAGCCTGAGCTTTACACTTTTCATTTGTTTGATATTTATCTGTAACATTACAATATAACTATTTGAATTTTCATTGAAAACATATTGTTGACAAATTATTTTACGACGTAGTTGAGATATAGAAGAAATATTCGTCACCCTGTACTATCTCAGATCAATTTTGCTGCAATTTGAGTAGGAAATGGGAAATCTATTGTGTTGTGTACAAGTAGACCAATCTAAAGTTGCTATCAAGGAGCGGTTTGGCAAATTTGATGAAGTACTCGAGCCAGGTTGCCATTGCATGCCTTGGGTTCTTGGAAGCCGAGTAGCCGGTCATCTCTCCCTCCGTCTACAGCAGTTGGATGTGCGCTGTGAAACCAAGACAAAGGTTACATTTCTTCTGTAAAATGATATCCTTAATGCTAAACTATATGGTATCTTAAATATTTAGCTGAGATGATTTAACGATAATGCAGTTAAATTAACGAGTCTCCTAATTATTGGCTATCAGGATAATGTATTCGTCAATGTAGTGGCATCAATACAGTACCGTGCCCTTGCAGATAAGGCAAGCGATGCTTTCTACAAACTGAGCAACACAAGAAGTCAAATTCAGGCCTATGTATTTGATGGTACAGTCCTAAACTTACACCTGATAGTATGATGCAGTGTGAATCTCTATGTCAACACCTGGAATGTGTTTTTGTGTCCATTTTTCCAGTGATTAGAGCAAGTGTTCCAAAACTCAACCTTGATGATGCTTTTGAGCAGAAAAACGAAATAGCAAAGGCAGTTGAAGATGAACTAGAGAAGGTGAAGTTATTTATTTCAAGATACCAATTTACATAGTCCAACCTAAATTCTTTGATATTGTTTTGATGATGTTAATTCACCTTTGACTGCAGGCAATGTCTGCTTATGGGTATGAAATTGTTCAGACGCTGATTGTTGACATAGAACCAGACGAGCATGTTAAGAGAGCAATGAATGAAATAAACGCTGCTGCAAGGCTAAGAGTGGCTGCTAATGAGAAGGCAGAGGCTGAAAAGATCTTGCAAATTAAGAGAGCCGAAGGTGAAGCAGAGGCTAAATATCTCTCTGGATTGGGTATTGCTCGCCAGCGTCAAGCAATTGTGGATGGTTTAAGAGATAGTGTACTAGGTTTCTCAGTTAATGTTCCTGGAACCACTGCAAAGGATGTTATGGATATGGTCCTTGTCACTCAGTACTTTGACACGATGAAAGAAATTGGAGCTTCCTCCAAATCATCTGCTGTGTTCATCCCTCACGGACCAGGTGCAGTTCGTGATGTGGCAGCACAAATTCGTGATGGACTTCTTCAGGCTTCTTCTCAAGCATGACCTCCCTTAATATCTACAACTGTTTTCTAAAAATTTATCATATTTCCTGAATAATTCCTCAAGTACAGGAAATGTTGCCAGATTTTGTACAGAATTTTGAATTGAAAAAATCATGTGCGTGTATCTGTGTTTTCCCTCCTCCATGTTTGAATCAAGTCCATCCATTTCAAAATTTGGTGTGTATTCTGTGAAATTTCCCTGTACTCATAGTATGGTTCATATTTCCTGCTGTCTGTGTGATTTTGATTTTTTTCTCTCAATAATGAATTTCCAAGTAATATAGTTTTTATCCCATTCAATTGTAAATAAGTTACTGAAGAAGTCTTGGATAGTAAAATCCGTATGTTTAACACTTTATCCAAAGCCACTACGTTTCTCAAGCAATTTTTTTTAACGTAATGTTATTTATTATCATGATGATGGAACATTGGTAACGTGACAATCCAGTATCTCTCACATCTCTCTCTCTCTCACATAAAAATTGAAGTGTCCAATCCTATTATTTCACATTAACTACTACATTACCGATGTCTATCATCATAGTGATAAATACCATTATTCAATTTTCTAAGATTAGCTCTGCTAAGTCTGCCAGGACCCAAAACCTTTGTCGTTTTCTTTAGTAAGTTGGATGTACAAATACTGGATGGTACAAAGAAAATTACACTTTTGTCTACTGTGTTGTTCATTCCGCGCTTCTAGGAATCAAACATACCCAACAACCATTCTTAGATGTTTGATATATAGAGAAGTCCGCCTCCTTTCTGTCATCAGCTCAGCCATTACCTTGTTTATTGATAACCCACCCTCTCTATGGATACGTCCTTGGTTAGAAGACACAAGGTCCTTGCATTCTTCATCTATATTCTTTTCCTCTTGCACTTGTTTACTCTTGTAATAGTTTGAAATATGCATTGGGTTGGCTTGAGATAAGCACCTTTTGTGTGAAATTGGCATTTGTTGTATATGCCTCATGGTTTACTCTTGTATAATTACTTTGTTGGTTTTTGTGCTATGAGTGTTGGTTGAAAGATGATTTTTATGGATGTCGAATTGTAACACGACTTTGTTATATATTGGTTTTTCACCCCGTTAATCAGCCCTCGGAAATCATATAAAACTAACAAAAACCTATTCTTAGCTCCGTTGATAAAAACCGACAGCATTACTATTTTCCACTGGGGATGTTTACATCTAAACCAAACCTATGTTTGGCTCATGTTTATAAACACTCAAGCCACTTTTATCCACACATTTTGAGGACCTATAAATTGTACCCATTTATCCACCACTAATTTCTATTTGTTTGTAACTTAAACCATTTATACACACTTTCCAAACACGCTCTCCAAGTGGTTGCCATGACAGCCATAAAAAGGCTCAATGATTTTTTAATGAAGAACATACTACAATTTAGTATAAAAAGAAAAAGGATAAGAAATTACACTTTGAGCTTCATCATACATCAAAAACCTTTAGTGAGGGCAAAAACTCGTCCTGCCAAAGGTGGAGCCAATGCAGAAACAGCATCTTCAATGACCTGACGATAAAATACAAGGATTAGCTATGTCCTCACTGACTAACTACAGTGAACCATCTGGTTCCTCAGTGCAATATCATGACATTAAATCATGGGACACAAGGATGCCACAGAAGCCTTAAAGTTGTCTTTCAAATATATCATGCTAACTTAAGGCACCCTTTCCAAAGAAATGACAATGATGATATAATGACAATGATAACACCCACTATAATATTTCAGAAAAATGAAGAACGAGGACAAGAAATATTGGTCTGTTAATAACACCATGCGCGGCTTAGTTTTCACACCAATATCAAATTTATACCCATAAAATGAAAGAAAATATTTAACTCACTATACATTGCTCAGCTCCAAAAAGGAGAAAGATGGCAATGAAATAAACTCACTTATGCATGGTTTATGTATCTCCCCTATTTTAAAGATTAGTTAATGAAAGTCCTTCAGTTTACATGCATATAAATTCAATATGTAGGCTTTGAATTGGACGAAACAACTTACATCTAACTGATAACGAGCTGAAAAGTGGATTAGAAGAATTGCTTTATTCTCAAACCTGTCTGCAGAACTGATAATCTGGTGGCGTATTAGGACATGTATAATATAAAACTGTAATCAGTAATCTGCAAAAGTAAATAACAGAGTAGCTAGGAATGGAAAAAAAATTGGAAAGGCGGTAGAACATCAACCTCTGATAAATGAGTGTGTCCATATTCTCTTGCATCCATCACCGTAGTTAAATTCTCAACATAGGTGCTCTAAATTAGAAAATCAGAAACAAAGATTAAATATATCAGAAATTCATATTGGTGGCTAAATAATAGCATGCATACATACTTTAATCTCTAATATCTGTAGCAGCATCTCCACTTTATGATGGCTATCTTGGATCAACTTACAAGTTGTTAAAAATACAAGTCACTTCATTCCTGAATTTAAAAGACTTTCGTATTTTTTTCTAAAAAATCTGTGACATCTAGTGCATGTGTTTTTATGTCTAGAACATATGACTGAACATAATCATACATAACAGCTCACATTGAAATGATACTCCTATTCCTAATAAGCACATTGCAACACTTTTGATACAACTCAATTTATACCCAGCTAGGTTCTTTCAATTGATTTCGCTCAGCTACTCCTATTTCCAGAAGATATTTGAATCAAATTTATAGGAGTTCAGAGAATATAAGTACATGCAATGCGGAAGATAAATGATATATCTAGTCATTTTTCCAACACCATCACTTAGTCATCACTTTCACTCGTATCCCAATTGTGATTTACAATCAATAGGTAAGTTCACAAAAAGGTCATATACACTTTCTGACATTAATATGTCTCTCATACGTTTAGCAAATCTTTTTCCCATTTCTACCAGTTGCAGGACTGACAAATATGCGCTTCAGTTGGTTTCACGCTTTCACTTGGTAATTATCATAGCAAACAGAAGTGACACATTTAGTAGAAGGTAGACAAAGTCGTAGAGGCAATTAATACACTAGAGTAATGAGTACTGTGAAGCAATAGATTTTCTTCTAATTAGAGTCCTTGGAGTGGAACCTTCCCATGTATCATATATAAGGGATTGTAACGGTATTCACCTCCATAATGAGGATCTTTGACCTTAAGACATCAACGTTGTCAGGATCAGTAATGAAGTCGGACATAGTGTCTCCAGTGAAAGCAATTTCAGGTGATGTAGTTGTATTGGTGATCTGATAAAGAAGAAAAGTTAACTGTGTCAAATATAAGTCACTCAAAATTTCATCAAAAAGATTCTGACAACTTAGAGAATGGAAAATGTAGTAACCACAAGCATTTTCTCGACATAATCCAGAAGAAGGGATATAGAAATATATATTAAATAATCATTTATTCTTCTTGCTTTCTAACTGATGCTGACGAATGCACCGGTTTCCATTTTTGGTATCTTGGAAATAGAGGAGAGCAAGCATGGCAAAAAGCAGATTAGACATTTGATTGGAGGTAATAAATAGAATGGAAAATGTGCTAACCACATGAATTTTCAGTATATTCCAGAGGAAGAGAGCAAGAAATATAAATTAAATACTTGTTTCTGCTTCTCATTTTCTAACTGCTGGAGAAATATACCAGTTTCAGTTCCTGATATCTTAAAGAAAGGGACGAGAATGGATATAAAGCGCATTAATCATTTGACGGTAGATGGTAGAGATTATTTCAATAGTGGTGAAAAGGAAATCATGAAGCCAACAACAAATTTATTGGGAATCAGGCTCATATATGTTGAGGCAGTGAGACTGAGAGTTTAGGAAGGCGACGTTACATATCTCACAGAGTAAGAAAAATCTATCCACAATAGATTGAATAATAATAATAATAATAATAATAATAATAATAATAATAATAAAATGGTCTAGAAACCAAAAATGGATACCATCAAGTAAACATCGTCTTCCGAACCAAATTGGTCACTAGAGAAAATTCCTTGCATGCATTCAAATTATACAATCAAGATATAAGCCTTTATACTTGTGTTAATACATGAATATTGTGTAGTAAGGATTCCCAAGCTCTGCACTAGTAATACTCGAATATTGTGAAGTAAAAATTGCTAAGACAATATTTCAAGCAAAAAGTAAAATCAAAGCAACAATTAGATATGTGGAATCACTCTATTAAAATCACTAGGCAAGATAATTCTATATCCAGCACTTGGATATCTTATATCCAAAGCACAAATTGCTTTCCTCATTTTGGATTGAAATAAAAACATACAATCAGAATATTAAATTTTACCATATGCTGCACATGCTTTTATATCAATTTTTCAGTACAAATTTATAAGATTCCGCTATAAGCAATTATCAAGATGTACCTCCACGCCTGATAGCTTCAATTTTTTAATTTCCTCTCCTGGTAGTCCAATATATTCCTGCTTAAGTTTCTGTTTCACAGAATAAACTATATAACCCTGTCACCAATCAAAGCCAATCCTCAATTACCTCTTCATTTAATTTAATTAATAATAAAATGGACAAACTGAAAAAGGAACAGATGGGGAGCCCAACAATAACCTGGCTAGGAATGGAATGGTAAGTCCTAAAAGCTCTCACTTTAAGGTCTTTTCTTAACTTATATTCTTCACCTACAAATCACAATTAAGCGAGTTTTGTGGAGGTATTTTGGGAAGTTCACAAAATACAAGATAAGGAGTTTGGCATTACCCACATCCAAACCAATAAGAGTATGCTTAAGCTCAGAGTGGTCCATTGCCCTGTGAGCTTCAAATATCTTTTCCACACTTTCTTTTACGACTTTTGGCACAATAATTGTTGGGGGTGCCATTCGGTATAAGCCACGGGTCGCAACATACATGGGCAGTCCTCCCTATGAAATAATAGCAAATGTCATAGCAGCACCCTCTCATAAATAAGGAGAAGTTAGTAAATATCTCATATAGGAGAAATGAAGACCAGATGTTCGCAAGAAACACAAACACACTACCTACATATACCCAAAACTAGATAACATTGTAAAGTTGTATCAGTCTTTACACCTTGCAACTACATGGGGAACCATGCAATGAGAGCTGTTAATTTTTATATTCCGTACCTTGCTCTAAGTCTAACACACAGGCTTAGTGCCCGTTTGGCATGGCTTTTGAAAAGCCAAAAGGAGCTTTTGAACCTATTTGACTAGTTTTATGAAAATCCTTCCACTTAGAAGAGCTTTTAGTGGAAGTTGGTCCAATGTTGTTTCCTCTAAAAGAACTTCCGAAATAAAAAGTTCTTTTAAAAATTAGTTTCCAAACAAAAATTAAGCTCTTATTTGACAACTATTAAAACAAAATATTTTTTTCTCAAACTTATTTTCAACTACACATTTTCACAATAAAATAGTTTGCAACTAAACTTAAAACTTTTTTCTACTTTTTAACCACACATTCTCCAAAAATTCACTATTTCAAAACTCTTTTTAAAAAAAAAAAAAAAAACTCATTTTAATGGATGTCAACAAGGGCTAAGATACCTTCTTCCAAAAGCTTTTCTACGGAAAAGAAAAGCAAAAACAACGACAAACGGGCCCTTAAGTCTGTACATAGACAACTATTGTCTAGGCATATAACTTACCTATGTTCCGTTTAGATGTTCAAGCCAAATTTTTTGCATTAGGAGATACTCTCCAAAAATGAAATAGATAAACTCGCAACTATACGTTAGATACCATACACGAAGCAAAAATTCAAAAAGATGTGGAACATAAAGTAGCAAAGAGAAATATAGTTATAGAAATAAAGTGATGTTCATATTTGTAATACTCATTTTTTTATTCTTGATTCAAACTCAGTAATTTTTTATATATACATTCAATTGAACATCTATTTAAAAATTTTACGCCTCATCCAACGAGGCACGAGTCAATGGTCACGTGATAGCCAACTAACGAACCAACAAAGGTCCGCACTCCACATTACTATCCTACCAATCTAATCAAGGCCATGAAATACACGTAGTCGAAGTGATGCATCACACCTGCAGAGACGCCATATAGAGGCCGATCCTCCATGACCGAGGCAAGGTGCCGGTCTATTGCAAAGTAATTTTGAAATGACTAGACTCTCGACGTGAAAAGGCATCTTCTTGTTTCGCCTCTTTAAAGAGATATTCCGTACAAGATCTTCTAAGTGATTATTGATGTGGCCTCTCTACAACAAACGCCTCTCAATCAACTTATTAGTCTACTTTTCAAATATCAGACATAGACTATAAGGTGACTACTTTTCAAAATCATTTAATGTCCCCGAATCTAGCACTGCAGAAGTAACACCTAGAGGAGTGGCCTCAATCATTAAGATGAAGCCACGTGTCCTTTCGTCCAATGATAACCATTTCATCTCTTCTAATATAAAAGCTCGAACTTAATATTATTTAAAGATAATATAATTTTACACTCTCAATATTATTATTGCTCACTCTTATTTTCTCTACAACCCGATGCATGAACATATACTTGTGGCTCACATCTCCCGTTCATCCCATACCTAAATATATGTAAGTTGACTAATTTGACCATCGGAGTACTCGTAGTCGCTCCTCCACCGTCGAAGAAGGCCACCTGTGTGCAGAGCCCTACGCATTGACGTGAGTAGAGCCCGATCAGTTGGCATGGTCAACAAATAATATCTAAATTTGGTTGCACTGAACTGTGTCATCAAAAGTTTTGAAATTCTGAAAGAAATGCTTACTAATTCAAATCACATGCCTGAAACACATAATTAGCAAATTTGGGTACTGCACCGAATCGACTAATTTACATAAATATGGAAACGGAATTCCAAAAGAAAAAAAAAAATCAGATTCAAAATTTGCGATGGTTTATAAAATATGGAGGAGGGAATGCAATTACTATATGGTCCATGTGGCCATGGGAGATGAAGAGGAACTGCTGGGAGATAGCGCGTTGAGGACACTTGCCGATGTCAAATGCTAAGTTGAGCGTGGGGAGTATTATGCACGTCTCATGACCTGCTATTGATATTCCATCTATTGGGTATCCCAATAAATTCAACTCTCCTTCCTTGATCTTCTTCTTCTTTTTCGAATTCTGGTTTTTCTGCTCAGCTTTATTTTGGGAATTGGGAGTTTCATTCGTGTTAATCGACTCCATTTTCAATTGACGATTCTGAAAGCAAACGGCGAAACTACTTTCTGATTCAAAGGCGTATGCTTTCTTCGTATTTGTTAAATGGCGGCAGCGGGGTAGAGGGCTGCACCTGGGGTGGATCGGGGCAGTTCGTAGTTTTTGGTTAAATTAAAAATTAGGGTAATTGACATGATACCCTTCTAATATTTGCATGTTTTGTAGAATACCCTCTTAAACATTTCATTTCAGTGCAAAACCCTCCTAAATCATCCAAACGTCACGGGGTACCCACTGCCGTCTATAATAGTTAGTTTAAGCATTTTTTTTAAAAAAAAAGTAAAAAGGGGCCAAAATCAATAAAACCTCAAAGGATATTTTAGTCTTTTCAAATCCAAACGCTCGAGGCCTTATTTGTTTGAGAAACCAATTGAGGGAGAAATCAACTGGCGATTGTAGCTTAGAAATCCCAAGAATCGACCAAAAAAAAATTCAAAATCTACCATCATTTTTCACAATTTTGTTCACTGAAAAAGTATTTGCATGCAATTTTGTTGTATATTGCAATTCTGAATTCTAATTGTTTGGATGGTAAGAATTAATTTTGTTCTTTGTTGGATTGGATGGCGTTTGCTATTTGAATAATGTTTGCATTCAGCGTTTTATTTTGATGTTTGCTGGTGTAAGGTCTGTTTTATTATTGTGTTATGTGATTATTGCTAGTTCATTTTATGTCTTAAGGTATGCATTTTGGTTGTTTCTTTTACTGATTTCTGTTGGTTGAGGTCAGACTTCGGATTGTTTTGCGCAAGTTTACCAATCCAAGATTGTATTCTGCAAAGTTTACCATTTCCAAGGTTATTGAGTCATGGCTTTAATGATTCAAGCAATACTTTTAGACCATGATATAAAGGGACGTGTAAACATACATTGAGAATTTGAGCATATGAAAGGAAGAAATTTTGATGACTTTAGTTCCAAAATACCTGAAGGACCTAGTATTGTTGCAAAAAAAGCAGAAAAAAACAGTAACTAAGAAAGATACATATGGTGTAGCAATCTTGAGAAACTTTCAAAAAATTTATCGTTACAAACATTCTCACAATCTTGACGTTCATCCACTGATTCAAGCACCCCAATCTCCAGCTAAACGTTGTATGGATAATTGGTTTGGCACACTACAACAGCCCGTGCAGATATATGAAAGGATCATCCGTCTTCAAGAACCCAAAACATTCTAAAGCATCACTGCGGCTGGCCTGCAAAATGTGGTTCATTCATATATAGACAAATTTTTATCAATCATGAATAAAAAAGACATCTTAATAGTAAAAAACTCATCCTAATCAACATAAGGCCATTTTCATTATTGTCTACACTAAGAGCTGAAATTTCTGAACGTATCTTTGAATTACAAGGTCCATCAAACTAAACCCATAATTAATCTCCTCTAAGAGGACTGGTTTTCCTAGCATCTTTTGAAAAGCCCCATTTAGAGGAGAGAACATGAACATAATGAGCTCCCAATTAGCGAAAGTATGTCCAATAACTGAGCTCCCAAATATGGTAAGCTAGTAGCATTCTTCCAACTTGAGATTTCATCAAATATTCCATTTTTCTTTTTTCTTTCGTTCTCTCTTTTTTTTGTCAGCCAACATAATCTCAACTTTATGTCACCATTTTAAAACTCCGGGCTCAATCTCTTTCCCATCGCATAGCAACCAAAGATAAAATAAACTCTAAAAGCCAACGCGACATTCCGTGATTCAAAGTGCGATAAACAGTTCACCAATTGCTTCATCTTTCTTTAATTTTTTAGCAATTCAAAGTTGTGGCAAAAGCTACACAATTTCTTTGGGTCCAACGCTCCTAATAATTGAGTCCATCCAATCTCTTCTCAAAACCCATAATTCTTAATCATTCAACATCCAATAGAAAAAACCCTACAATTTATGAGGATTGCTTACAGCATCCAAGTAGAGCACAAAAGTCATCTTTCTCTAGTTTTCCAGCAATTTGAATTGATGCAAAAACAACCCTATTTCTTTGGATCCAACGTTCCTAATCATCAAGCCCATCCAATCTCTTCTCAAAACCCATAATTCTCAATCACTCAACATTCCAACAAAAAAAATACTACACTTAATGAGGATTGCTTACAGCAACCAGGTAGAGCACAAAAGCTATCTTCTTCATCACTTTATTGCTCCAACTTCCACTCATCCCTGTTCATCTTATTCATTATAATCCCAAATTCCCACATCGTTTCAGCCTCCAAAACCGATTAAATCAGCCCCTCAAATTTCAATTTTAATCAGTCCAAATTGACTTTGCCATTAACTTTGCAATACCGTGAACTCACTCTCACATTGTCACATTTGTCCTAAATCATATTTTTTATTCAGATTTTACAAATATTGTACACTTGATTTTCTTTTATCTTCTTTGGGCAACTGCCAGGAGTGAAAATATTAGCTTTTGTAAGGCTGGTTAGCCAGTGCCTCAATCTCAAACAATGAGGTGTTCCAAAGGAAGTTAATGTGCAGACAAAGACAATAAACCCACATCCTCCTAATTCCAGAATTAGGCATCAGATACTTCAGCTGGCATTGCACCAACTCAAATAAAATTTCAGCCCAACTAATTTTAGTCTATACAACTGACACTAGGGCTAAGCATAAAGGTATCATTTTTTTCCCTTTTCACTTATTTTTTATGTCAGTTTTGGTCTACTTGTTCTGATCACTAAGATAGCATACAATTTCCAACTGTTTCAATAATGTGCAATCTATGGTAAATAGGTGGATAGAATTTAACTTCTATAAGCTTTAAACGAACGTGGCACTAGTGTAAAATGCTAAAGGGACATAAAAATGGTCATTCAGATAATACATAAACAGGAGGCACAGGCATAGCAATTAAGGATCAAACAAGTTGTTCATAATGATCACCTATAAAGCAGTTGGTTCTGTCAGTATTCAGACACTACACTTGGGAAGAATTTGGCTTGCATTTTTAGATCTAGAAATTTACTCGTCTTTCTTAAAAGAACTGAACATATCCAAAGGGTCATGTTCAGTTTAGAGAGCACAATCAAGAACCTGAGGTTTCAAGTGCTCCGTCAGTCGTTGCACTAGAGTTTAGGGACTCTACTTTCTATTAGATTAATACAGAGCAATCATTCTATCAGCTTCTGGCATACTTCTCCAAATCACACTCAAAAGCTGCAGTACTAAAATCCTGTTCTAGCAAATGTTGAAAGATTGTGCACCCAAAGTTGGCAATAATTAATTGGATAACAATAATCAATACAAAGATTTAGGCCCCGTTTGGTACACATTTTGAGTAGAANTGAAAGATTGTGCACCCAAAGTTGGCAATAATTAATTGGATAACAATAATCAATACAAAGATTTAGGCCCCGTTTGGTACACATTTTGAGTAGAAGAATGCATTTTTTTGATGTGATGGATGGGGAATATGTGGTTAAAAAAGAAGGAAAAGTTATTGATGTGATAGAAAATATTATTTTATTGAAAAATGTGTGGTTGAAAATAAGTAGAAGAATGAGAATGAAAATATTAATGTAGACCAAACGGAGGCTTAAAGTATCTGAACTTGCTACAACATATAGGTGAAGAAGGCACCTAGAGCATATTACAAGTATATGATAAAGTTTACACTATGTGGCCGTGGAATTTCCAGTAATAGATAATATATACTATCAAAGAGCATTTGGTTCACATCAACAGCTTACAACTAAGGGTTTTTTACAGCCTTAAAACACAAGGGGCGATTTCTGTTACATACCCTGGTGTTCGCCTCTCGATCTTTCAGTCAAATTTGCCAAAGTACCACAAAGTCGTGCTTCAGCAGCTAATGAACTAACCACTTCCTCTAAAGATCTCAACTCATTATGAAACTCTGAATGCAAAACCAAAGAAGAGAAATGCTCGTCTACAACGAATCCAAGACATTTCACAATGCTTTCAAGAGCCGGGACCCAATCGCATGCCTTCAACCCCAACATAGATGATGCTTTAGGACAAGGAGCCACTTGAGGGAATCTCTCATATTTCCTCAGCCACTTCCCCAAATATTTAATCAAAGCCATCATCTCCTCACCATTCAACTTACTAACACAAGCTGAAAAGATCACCTCGTCAAGATCCCGAGATGCGAGCAAATAATGCAAGCACAATTCTGACACGGTGAATTCATCATGCGCCACCATGAGCAAAAACGAGGCCTCCCTCGCCAAGCTGTTTTGTTTCCCACCAAGTCCCCTATCACTCATCTTCTCGATGGCTAACAATGCTTGGTTCTCCCACTCCTTCCTCACGCTAACCAGACTCTTATATCCATCCCGAGGCGGCAATAAAAAATACTTCAAAATGCACATCAAATCATATGTCTGGAGATCAGATAAATGCTTCACACACAAAACAACTAAATCCGACCTCCGTTTTTCTATCAAATTGTGAACCAGATTGGATATACACAAATGTTCAACAAACCCATTAATTATCAAACTCTCTAAAGTATCCCAAACGTCCAAAGCAACACAAGCCTCTAAAATTAAGCTCTTCACATCCCTACCCATGAAGAACCCCAACTTCTCAACCAACTTACGAGGATACCCTTCGTCTGACTTATCAACACCTACGGAAATCCCAACTTTCTCCCCAATTTTCTCCAAGTAAGAAGTAAACATACCCAAGAATTCGTCTTCACTAAACGTGTTGGTGTTTTTCAACTTTCTTTTCAACTTCTTGAAAAACTTTTGCCCTGCTTCGATTATTTCAGCATCCGTTTGCGATATTTCCCATCCTGTAACTCGTTTAATACAGTTTTCTTCTTTCGGTTCATCGGTTTCAGGCTTTAGTTTGAGGAGAATAGGGTCCGGGTTGAACACAATCGGGTAGTTGGAATCTGGGTCGGGGTGGGTCGGGGCAGTGGATGAAGCTTTAGTAATTACTTCCAGCAAAGACATTATGGTGGCGGTGATGCCTCTGCGTCGGTAGCGTGGGCGGCGCAAAAGAGATGAGGAGAAGTTGAAAGGATGGAGGTGGTGAGTTCAATTTGGCGCCTGAGTCGCTGGTAATAGGTGTTTTTATGTGAATTGGGCCAAGCCAACATATTTTCGGGCCCATAAATAGTTGATGGTTTTAGCATTCTTTTCTCAACTTTTCAATTAATAGCTGTGCTTCTGTGAGTTTTATAAGTGAAAGATATTACTCCTTAAATTATAAATTTATAATAGATCATACTCACCAAATATTTGACAGAGTTTTTGACAAACTCGTCACTTGGCGGCCCCCCCGCAGGCGCCCCTCCAATAGGGGGCCGCCAAGTGACGAGTTTGTCAAACATTGTGTAAAATGTTTGGTACATTTAGATTTATCCTATTTATAATTGCTTTTTTTTTTCAATCACTCCATTCCCAAAATGAGTATTTTTTATTGATAAAATTAAAAATATATATATAATTAGGCCTAATTAAATTTGGAAACTGAACAATCTTTTTAGACATTTCTTGATATTTGCTGATTTTTTACCATTTAGTTATTTAAAATATATAATAATTTTAGTCAAAATAAATAATTATTTTTCACCACATATTTTATTGGATCCAAAATTTTTCAATCACGTATTTACTTATTTTTTATTAAAATTTACTAAAAATCTGATTTAAATTTCTCGCCAAACATGATAATATTATTCTCTTTCATCTAACATTCATCTCATCCTAAATTTTGTGCAGATAATCCATGTCACAAATTGGCCCCAAATTTTGAAACCTTTCAAAAGTCCCCAAAATCCTTGTTTTTCTTTTCACCGGTTGGATGCATTCTCTTTCAGGTGAAACTAGAGATTAACATGTCAAAAATATTTTATACAAGTGAAAACATTTTTATCATATCCGAAATCCTAGTTTGTAAGTGTCATTTTCATCAAGAAAAAAACAACTAGTACACCATTCCATTAGAGCACAAATAGAACCAATAGGCAGGCTTCACAACCAACAACTAAAGTAAATGGCTAGTGTACCGACTCATAAAAGAATTTATAAATCCAATTAGTATAAAGATTCAACTTAAAATCTTTCTTAAAGAAAAGTCGTGTATTTGAATCGTGGGGACACGACAGAAATTTATAAGAGGTAAGATGAATTTAATTTTTCCAAAACGAACAAGACGTAAATTAATAATTTGAACATAGAGGCTGGATTGTTACAAATCTCTAAAATTTGAACACATGACTCCCCTTAAAAGATAAGTAGCTTATAACACAAGGCAACCAAGCAACCACATGTTCACTTTACAAGCTTAGTAGAATTCTAGTCACAATTAAGGTATGAAGAAAACCAACCCTAAGATTATCTTATATAAAATTAAGCGAGGACAATCCGTTTAGAATGTAATAAGATGGAAGCATTGTGAATAGTAAATAACAAGTCTTTATCACTCCTAATTCTAGGCAATACATACTTACGATAGTCCTAGGATCTTTACTATATGAGTGCCACAAGGTCAACGTACAACATCTTTGATTAATGGAAATCAACGAACACGCATCAAGCCAGGGGCAACAAAGAAAACAACAAAAAATGAAGAATGAAGTACTAGATAAGGGAAGAAAAAGTGAAGCCTCACATTGCTACCACGAAGAAGAAAAAAATAAAGAAATCTGAAAATTGATAGAAACTTGAAGTATTGAAAAAAATTGAGGGGTTGCCGGTTGCCGATGTATTAGGCCTGATTGTTGGTGGTGTAGGGAGAGTTCAGGTTGAATAGAAGAAAATTATCATTCAAAATTTTCAATTACTTTTCTCTTTTCTTTTTATTACTTATTCAAATTTTTTTATTTAAAATAATGGTAAAAAATTCTTCATAATAAAATTTGACTTCTTAGGTCGTGATTAAGAACGAATGCACTAATCAGCTAAAGGCTGGGTTCAATTTGTGAAAAAATAAAAGGTTAGGGACAAAGTTCAAACACTAGGATAGTTGAGGATGATATACGTAATTTACCCTACCAATAATATCTCATTCCATCTGATATGTATGTTTCCAAGTGGATTGCCAAAAAAACAGTGGGGACTGCAGATGAAGTGACAGACGCCAACCCAATCTATACATACACTATACATACAAAAATCCAACAATATATAAAAATTCCTTCCATTCACGAGCTCCACACCCTCAACCTAAAGGCCTTCTCTTTCAGCTCCCTCACAGGTATCGTAAATATCCATGTAAACCTGCATAAAAACATGTATGTTTTGCTCAATTAGAATGATTTAAAGTAGATCTCGATTGGGGAAAGAGTTTCCCCGAATCTTGATTGTTACAGACGAACCCTTTAATTCCTGTTGCTTTTTCTTTTCGGGTTTATCTAGTTGATGATAAATATTCTGTCCCTTCTGGGTATTTATAAAAAAAGTCATAAATTGCTAAATTCAGCTGAATTGTACGGTTATTAGATAATGTTTTATTTAGATTGTTTTAGCTGTCCATATTCTGGAAATGGATAACACCAATTTTTGGTTTGTAAAGAAATTTTTTTTCCTCCATTTGGGAAAATTCGGTCTAGATTTGGTTTTTCTGTCATTATCAATTATTCTGTTGTGTATCTGAGCGGCATGATTGCAAATCGAACTTATTTAGATTGCTGATGAAAGGTTGTTAGAATGGTTTTATGCTGTTTTCCTCCATTGCTGTTTTAAAATTAAATAATTATGATTGTTCAAGCTGCTGTGGTTAATTGTTCTGATACGTGGATAAGTAGGATGTCAACTCCGTCTAGGAAGAGACTTATGAGGGATTTCAAGAGGTTGCAGCAGGATCCGCCTGCGGGTATTAGCGGTGCCCCTCAAGACAACAATATTATGCTTTGGAATGCTGTTATATTTGGGTGAGCTTGAAGATTCCATGTTCATTAATGCCAAATTGTCTTTTTGTAGTTCGTTGTTTTTATGTCTACTTTTTTATTTCTATATTCTTTGTATTGTGATTTCTTAAGTATCGCTGCATAACCTGTTATGTGGTTTCTTTTCTGGTGTGCATTTGCAGTCCTGATGATACACCTTGGGATGGAGGTGAGTCCTTCTACTTCTAGGATTTTGCTCATCTCTTATGTATTTTGTTCACATCTTTTGCTATTTTATTCATATAAATTCACAGTAATTTTGTTGTCTTTTATATTTATTATCTGAAACATGCTTCCCATTCGTTCCCACTCCAAGATAAAAATCGTTTGGAAGACTTTACAATTGCTGATTGTTCATTCCGTTAAATGAATTCTATTGGTCCTATTTTAGAATTTTAATCTTCACCAGAAGATACAGAATGAAACACCTAATAATGAAAATACTTTTTGGTTGTATGCTTTAACTTATTGTGAAACCCATTCTGGAGATGTTCATATCATACTAAAAGGGCTGTTTTATTCACATGTCACTGTCAATACATAGACTGTGTGATTATCTCCTGTCTTTTTCTTGACCACTCACGCGAAGTTTTACAATGTAATTACAAATTACAAAGAAAAGGAAAATGGTTCTGAGCTGTTTCGCATGAATTTAGATAGTTCAGTCCTATCTTTATACTGTGTACTTGTGGTGATCATGCTGCATGGGGTAGACTATTTGGTTTTTGATTTGCCTATTGAGAATGCCTTCTTTAGTTTCGGTTAGAGAAATCTGTGGAAGATAGGAGAACTTCACTAATGATACATTGTGAAAGCTTGACTTGCATTAGTTAGAAAGTGCATAATGTTGTGGCGGTTTTTGGATTTTGTAGTTCCAGGCTGTATATAGTAGAAAGCTTCACCAAACAGTTTTAGTCTCTGTCTGTGATTTCTAAAATTTTTTTTAAAAAAATTGAAAATAAATGCATTGCTGCAGGACTGGTTGGATATACCTGTAGAAACGTCCATGCTTCACTGCATCCTCCTAACATATTCAGAAATATTTGATATCTCATGCCTAACATAAAAGAAATGGAAAGTATTTGCTGCAACAATAAGACATTCTTAATTTTTTGAAGTCTGATGTTTGCTTTTGTTGATTAAAGCAGCAACTATTTTATTTTATTTTATTTTTATAATGTTGTTGCAACCTAAATGTCATGAATATGTTTTGAGTGTGTCAGGTACGTTCAAGTTAACACTTCAATTCACTGAAGATTACCCAAACAAGCCTCCAACAGTGCGATTTGTTTCGCGGATGTTCCATCCCAATAGTAAGATCCCTATACTGTAATTTTCTGTCTTAAAACTTAGTTTAAAGCATTAAAATAAACCATAGCTTAATGTGACCTTTTACCTTCCAATTTCCGAAGAGTTTTCTCAGACAGAAGGATATGTCTTAATGTGATTGTTGACTTGGAATTTTATCTTTTGATCAGTTTATGCAGACGGAAGTATATGTTTGGATATCCTTCAAAATCAGTGGAGTCCAATATATGATGTTGCGGCTATTCTTACTTCTATCCAGGTACGTAGCTATGGTTGACTTTTGCATGTGATGTTGGAATCTTGTTGTTCAAAATTGAAATTGGATGAAAGAAGAAAAGAAAAAATAAAAAAAGGAAAAATATAGGCCAAAAAATTGGCCTATGCAGCCGCATAAGCCATTTAGGCTTGCGGCCGCATCTAACCATGCAGGATTTTTTTGGGGGCCAAGTCTAAAGCCATGAGGCCGCATGGTTGAAATTTCTACCCTTTGGCAGATTTTTTAATTTCGAAAATAGTGTCCTTTGGCTAATTTCTTTCATCTTTTCGTGTAAAGATGGTACCAATTCGTATAGGGATGATTATTCATCCCTAAACACAATAAAATCATTTCTCTCATCATCCAAGTTATTGAGAAAATTCATTACTCTCTACATATTTTTTTTCTTGGTTTTCACTTTGTTCAATTTGGAGATACTCCTTTTGCTTTGGACAAGAAGTAGATTCCGAACAAATTTCCTTCAACTATTTGCCGGAAATCCTTAAAAGCAATTAGAAAAGGAGGCAAATATCGTTTGAGGACAAAGTTGTGTTCAAATTTTCTTCAATATCAAACTAGTCTTTAATCTTTTTTCATCTTCTTCTTTGTTTCTTTCCATCGTTGTAAATACTCCTACAGATGTTACTGCTTCAAGGGATCTACACTGCCAAATATGTTCATTTAGCTACCTTCTGTGGATATTGGCATTTTTTAACTGATTAGAACTGCAGATGGAGTGTGTATTACGGTTCTTACTTTTTTAACATTAAAAGTGGTGCTGAATGTTCACATGATTTACTGATTTGAGAACGTGTTATTGCTGAGGTGTTGCATTTTCTTTAATGTAGACAACAGGTACTGGTTACATTAAATTTTTGTGTGATAAACCTTGTGGGTGCTTTAAAATAGATGCTCAAGTCCCACCTTCTTCACTAGTTAAAATAGGTCTCTCTTCGGGGCATGCTTATCTAGGGAAAAAACCGATATACTATTATCATTTCATACTTGACATGTCAGAATATCACAATATGTAACGATAATCATTGATTAGTAAGGATTATTATTCCACCACCTCTTTTTAAAAAAAATCCCAAATCACATTGTCAGATAAATTCATAAGCCTCCAATATTTAAGCAAAAGTATGTTTGACCAACAACTTTATTCTTGATAAAGGTATCAACCCTGGGGAGAGTGCTACTTGTTCTTTCCCTTTTACTTTGGAAAATATGACATGCCTTCAAAATCTTAAGAGGCATAAAATATTGTGGGTCTTAGCTACACGTTGGCTTGAAATCTGCAGTGGAGAGACTCATCTAAATTTTTTTTGTTTTAATTTTTTACTTGATTTGTTGTTAATTCCATCATTTTAGTTGGAAAATTCAGTTTTTCATGCATGCATATACTGTTGGTTGACCCATCTAGGATGCCAA
>CAIGRN010052008.1:0-11213 GCA_903798345.1 Fraxinus anomala
ACAAAATGATTGAATTGTAATTTATTTAAAAAGTTAAGGAGTAATGTGCAAATAGTTAAAAATAAGATTTTTAGGTCTGGGGTTCAAGAATGGCAAAAGAAGGAAGGCTAGGAGTGCCACAGGATAGCAGATTCCACAGAGAGCTTTGACAACAGCAGCTAAGGATTGGTGTAGAAGAGCACAAGATCCAGAGAGAGCTGTAAGGAGTGCAGTCGGGAGATCAGATAGTACAGGTCGTCTAGTCTGATAGATTGTAAGTTGTTTAAATCATTTATAGTGGATTGACTAGCAAAGTGCTAGGAATTTTCCCTATTGGGTTTCTTCGTGATCATCCTGTGTTGATTTACTGCTTTTACTTTGTTTATTGATTGATCATACAAACTGCGGTATTCAAACTTGGGAATAAAATGACATGCATGTTTAATCATTTAAAAAAGAATTAAAAAGTGATTTGTTGCTATTTAATTCATTAGTAGTTTTAAATTCCGCATTGTACACCTATTTACCCCCACCCATCTATGTGTTGTTAGGGTCGAACTACGTGTTTTTCAATCTTGTTCAACAATCTGGATTTGGCAAAATCAGATTTCATATCAAATTTTGTAAATATTACTGCTTTATGAAATCTATTTAATAGATCTTTCTTTTGAGGTAACGAATATCAAATCCATCGAAGAACTTTGTTTAAAGGCTTGTAGTTAACAACTAATCTTGGAACACCTCTTTCTATTTCACATTGATTATTGACATAAAATGATGAACAACTCCAAGGTGACTTACTAGGACATTTTATTTCTTTGACACAACGATCAAGCAATTCTTTATTCATTTGATTTGGTCTTGATTTTATGGGGGATTCTTGATTCATTATAATCACAAATATATAGTAAAGAAACGATATTTTTCTTTCTATTCCAAAATATATTTGGGGTAGTAAAGCATATTTTTGATTCAATTTGTTTTATTTTTTCTTGATTTTTACGTTCTTGAATTTGCTCCTCAATTCATTATATGTTATTTTTTATAGTTAATATTATTAATTATTTTTGAGATTGAAGCTTGTTTGAGAGCATTCACATCTTTGTATGAAGGAAGATTAGTAAATTTGCAGATAGTTTCTTGACCGGGAATTGTATTTTTTAATTCCTCTACATTTGCTTGAAAATGATAAATTTGTACAATAAAAGGTCTTCCAATGATTACTTCTTGATCAAAATCTTCTATCAAATAGAAAATAATTTCGAAACAAATGTTTGAATTACAAACATGAGCTTTTGAAATTTTGTATCGTATATCTAATTTCTTTCCATTAGCTCCATATAGTCGGTTTTTTCAAAATATTTTGTAGGAATTAACCATTCCCTAATACAATTTCGATTAGCTCCAGAGTCAATAAGGACTCGAGGTTTTAACTCGAATTCTTTGTTTACTATAATTGTCATTTGACAATACCATTTTTAAAGTTGAATTCTATTGATTACATTGACTTTTCTTCTTTTGGTTGAATTTTTTCTTCTTCTTTTTCTGGGCCTTCTAACCAGATTCTTCTGATTCAATTTCTGTTTTACTTGTTGTTGAAATATTATTTTCTAAAGTTTTTGTCTTTAGAATGACAACTTCCATTTTTACATCTTTTATATGATGTTCAAGCTTGGATATTTGGTTTTTTATTTCATTGATTTCTGATCTCAAATCAAAACTTGTCACTTTGGATATGGATTCTTGTTTAAATCTATTTATTAGTTGAGCCATATTAAATTGTTCTCTTGGTTATTTTTGTGGTGTTAATAATTGATTGTATTTCTTTTAATTGAGGATCTTCTATTTTCTCAATTACTTGTTGAATAATCTCCTTGTCTTTAGTAAGCACATTAATTGATTTATTTTTCCAATAACAACTATTATCATTGCATCTGCAAATATTTTTGTCATTACTAAAGCTTTAAGAATCGGAGCTTTCTTCAAAATCTAAATCCTCTTGATATTAATAAATTTGTTCATAATCAGATTCTGAATTTTCTTCAAAACTAGAATTAATCAAATTTAAAAGTTTATTCTTTATGTCTTCATTTATTTGGAAATTGTTTATTTTCCCTTTCATAGGACACTTGTTTGAATAATCACCAGTTTGTTCGCATTTCCAACAAGTAATATTTTTGTTAGATTTTTGAAATTTTCTTGTATAAAATTTCATTTTTTGATATTTTTCATCTCTTTGATAAAATCTTTTTTTGAAATGTTTTGGATATGATTTATGTTGTTTTTTTTTTTTTTTTTTGAAGGAGCTATGACTTTTTTGAAACCATATTTCACAACAAGTATAGTACTAGCAATATTAGTACAACTACCCCATCAATATTCAAACTACATACCTTATTTTTGACATGGCATCTAGTATGAAAGATACTTTCCCATTGCTGCTCCACATCATCCAATTTAATTTGTGTATTGAGAACACGCATCACTACAAGTAACTCACCTCCTAGCGGGTACTCTACTCCATCACCATCACTAGCATCCTCTAATGCGAGCATATCATCACTATCACCATCACTCACCACTTCTCCATTGTCATGCAAAATTATTGCCCTTTTGTTTGGACATTGAAAAGCAATGTACCCCGATCCCAAACACCTAAAGCATTTGATACCCCGAGTCTTTGAAGGTTGGGAATCCATTTTGGGTGTCATTTTGCTAGCTATTTTCTCCATTTCCCTTGGTGGTTCAGTCTTACTACTCGAAACAGCCCCATCACCTCTATTATCATCCCACTTCAAGTTTCAAGAAGAGGTAGAATCCTAAGAACCCAATGTATATCTACTGCTCCCCTTCCTCTTCAATTATCTTTCCACCTTCATAGTTACACGTAGCATGTCTTCCAACTCTACATAATGTTGAAACTCTACCACATTAGCTATCTCCCTATTCAAACCATTCAAAAATCGTGCCATGGTGGCCCTTCTATCGTCCTCAACATTCGCTCTAATCATAGCAATCTCCATCTCCTTATGTTAATCCTCCACACTCCGTGAACCTTGGTAGATTGTTTCCAATTTTTTATGAAGCTCCCTATAATAATGAACATGCACAAACCTTTTTCGCATGATTGCATTCAATTCTTCCCATGTATCAATAGGCCTCTTATGTTTTCTCCTCCTAGATGTTACTACTTGATCCCACCAAATGATAGCATAATCGGTAAATTCAAGTACCGTAATCTTTACCTTCTTTTCCTCCCTGTTGTTGTGGTAATCAAATACCAACTATACTTTCTTTTCTCACTCCAAGTATGCCTCTGGATCACTCATTCCTTTGAAAAATAGAATTATAATTTTGATATTGCCCATACTTCTATCAACACCATCTCCAACAGGCTTTCTACTCTTCCTTTCATGCCTAACTCCTCTATCTCTCATTCTTCCCAATTCGATATGCACCAATGCATTCTCATTAATATCACTATCCGCTTCAAATTCACTAGCAAAATCCGCTCTTTGATCCCGTCTTCCTGGCCCTCTTGCGTTAGGAATTTTTCTAGGTTGTTCCCTACGTAAATTAGCAAGCAGTGTATTTTGCCTATCCAATCTGTCTCTCACATCCTCAAATAACTTTTTGAACCATCGTATCACCTCATTTGACATGTTGACTTGATTATTATTCCTACTCGACTTATATTCGTCTCTATCTAACATTCTAAATTGAATTTAATATTTATCTCATGTGTATACGCTCGTGTATTACTCAAATTGACTTTTTTCCTTGATTAATGTCACCACTCTACCTTTTTCCACTCAATGCTTTCTTACAAGTGTTTCAAAGAATTAATTCGATCTCAATCAAAATTTAACTCTTGTGGAGTCCAAACAAAGAATTGAGTAAGAAAAGTGACCCAGAATGATTCAAGCAGGTAGGAATTTGAACTTTGAATGAAACGCTACGGATAAATTTAAGAAAGTATTTCTTGAATTCAAATTGGAAACATTTGAATTTGGAATTTTGTTTTTACTCAAAAAAAATGAAATTGTATGCTGTTGGCAATTTTTCAAATTTTTTTTTGTTTTATTTTGCTCAGAAATTCAATTAGATAGTAGCAAAAGAAATTAAAACTAAATGGGATGTTAAATTAGCACATAAACAAGTTTTGAAATTTTATGGATTGGAGACGAAAAAATTGAAGAACGCGAAGAACACAGAAAATGAAAAACAAAGACTCAAACAAAAGAAAACAAAAAATATATATAACCTTGATTTTTGGAGCCTTGCTTTGATACCAATTGATGCGAACCCATGTAGCAATTGAAGCTACAAAACCCACACAAGATTGATTATGAAATAATAGAGCTATCATAAATTAAATGCATCAATTATATATTAAAAGTGTTTATGATGCGAACCCACGTAGCAATGGTAGCTACGAAACCCACACAAGATTGATTCAACCCAAGAAAGTCAAGAATCAACGTTTGAAAGCTCGACCCAATAAATTATTGAATCAAAGAACCAACACAATCGCCGACAATATGTTGACCCCGTGATCACAAAACTTATAAAGCTTACTTAATTTGTTGAACACCATAAGAACTTAATTCTTGATAAGTTTAGAATTAGTTTGATGAAGAACAAGAAGAAAACAATATGCCTTTCAATAAATTTCTCAATAAATTGTGTCTTTACAATGAATGGAACGAGTCATATTTATAAGGAACCCATAAAACCTACTTAAAAAGGGAATTAATATTCAAAATATCAAGACCATAAAACTATAGTTTTAAATAAAATAAGATTCTTTCCAAAAATTGAAAAATTTACCACCGAACTTGTACTTTGCGGTCGCATAGTTTCAAAAAAACCACCTTTGAGTCTCGATATAGAAGCATGTTGCGTCTAGGGTAACTCTGCAGTTGTATAGTTACTCTATTAAGCTTTCTCGTTCGCTGCTTGGATCAAGTTGATCCATCGCATTTCTTCTTCCAAGCCTAGTGTGAAACTTGTTCATTTACTTGTTGTGATCAATATTTGGTCCACCGTAGTTTGAGCAAGTAGTCCCATTGCTTCTTTGACCTTCTTTGCTCGTGACCTCATCATTGATCCTTCCTTCACGATCAATGAATCCTTGCTTGAACTTGCCCTCGTATCATGAATTGCATCAATTATTTTGATTTTTTTATTGCAGTTCTTACTCTTTCGGCAAAAAGTTTTGAAAGTCCAGAAATAAATATTTCTTTCCAAAATGATTGAAAACAATCTTCACTTAGCAAAACTCTACTGACTTCATATCTTTATTTATACCATCTAAAATCATGAAGTTTTGGGCATGTTGGATTCATTAAGATTTCTGATGATCTTTCTTGTAATGAAATAGGGCTTCCAATAAAATGCTTGATAACAACAAACAGAAATGTTAGTATGCTACCATTTTGTCCATTTCATTTAGTAGCATTATATACTTCTTCACGTTCATTGTCATTAAGTTAATTAGTCCACCAATTTTTTAATTGACCGGAAAGGCCAAGTAAAATATTACTAAAGGCAATTTCTTCATAAATAAATCAATAGAGATAAGCCTAATGACACATGTCAATATTTTCAACGGCTTGAATAACCTAATATTCAGTCATGACATCATATTCCATTCTATTATCTCATCTCTATTATAAGATATTAGAGGTTTTCTTTTTTCCTCATATTGCAATTCAAGCTCAAAATAGATATACAAATATTTTATTACACTCGATGACACATCAATTATCTA
The DNA here is from genome assembly GCA_903798345.1 of Fraxinus anomala. Lineage (NCBI taxonomy): Eukaryota > Viridiplantae > Streptophyta > Magnoliopsida > Lamiales > Oleaceae > Fraxinus > Fraxinus anomala. The sequence goes on from CAIGRN010052008.1 coordinate 5,753, forward strand.
GAATTGAATGTAACCCAAAACTAAAAGAATCAAGAAGAGAAGATAAAACGCTGATTAATTCAATTTTTAAACCAATAGAAGAATCCTTAAAACTAGGTCTAGGGAAACTCTTTACCAAATTAAGTGTTATTAAAGAATTGTCAAAACAACTATCAAAATTTTCTACATCAAATAATGTTAATGTAGTTGACTCAATTGAAGAATTGGAAAATCAATTTCTAGAAGAAAAGAACCCCCTTAAATTAATAAATTAAGAGGTCAAAATTCAAAAAATACCTAATTTTTATCCAAGACCTTCCTATCATGATAAGAAATATGAGGACAAAAGGAAACCTCAAATCTCTAATAATCGAGATGAGATAATAGAATGGAATATTGATGGAATAACTGAATATCAGGATATTCAAGTCGTTGGAAATATTGCTATGTGCCACTCGACTTATCCTTGTCTATTTATTTATAAAGAAACCGCCTTCAATAATATTTTACTTGGCCTTTGAGGTCAATTAAAAAATTGGTGGACTAATTACCTTAATGTCAATGAACATGAAAAAGTATATAATGCTACTAAATCAAATGGACAAAATGACAACATACTAACATTTCTGTTTGATGTTATCAAGCATTCTACTTGAAGCCTACTTCATTACAAGAAAGATCATCAGAAATCTTAATGAATCTAACATGCTCAAAACTTCATGATTTTAGATAGTATAAAGATATCTTCCTCACTAAAGTTCTGTTATGGGAAGATTGTTTTAAATCATTTTTTAAAGAAATATTTATTTTTGTACTTCCAAAACTTTTTTTGCTGAAAGAGTAAGAACTGCAATAAAAAATCAAAATAATGATATGATTCCATATACTTCCCTAACTTATGGTGAAATTATAAATTACATCAATAAAGTGGGATTGTCATTATGCAATGACAAAAAAACTATCTATGAAATAGAAAGATTTGATTTTCATCAAGATTATGCTATCAAGACTTGCGAACAAATTTTAACCATAAAAAATAAACCGCTGAAATAAAGTTACTCTCAAGCGAATCAATCAAAAATCATAGGAAAAAAAAAATTTCTTCATATTGATTTAGTCTAAATTGCTGTCAAACCTTTGTTTAAACTTGGCCTAGTCATACCCGTTCTCTTAATTTTAAGAGATAAGAGGCATCTCAAATTTGAGAATTCTCTGCTTTCTATTTTACATTCAAACTTAGAAAGTGCTCTAATATTTGCAAACCGTTATCAAAATTATACTATTGATCTGAATGATAGTGCTACATTAAATTCTCTTACTCTTCAGATAGAAACAAAAAAATCTCAAATTTGATGGATGTTTAAAATCATTTGTTGTAATATATCGTATGTATTACAAAGTAATGAGCACAAACCTCAATATTGGAGCATTGAGATCTTTTTCAAAAGAAGAAACCGTTCTTATGGAAGTCAATACTCTACACTCAAATACAATTATTCCAGAAAAGAATTCCTTGGAATAGACTTTCAAAATCCTTAGAATGGGATTTTGAAAAGGTCAATGTTCCTGAAACGAAAAAACCAAAAGATACTCCTCATCAAATAATAAATTATCCTAATGGAAACATCTAGATAATATTTGATGATATTACTTCTTGTTCAAGACATTCCACTTCTTCTAGAACCAATTCTATCTTTTAGAGATTTCATCGATCCTCAAGGCATTCAACTTCTTCAGAAAATTAAAAGGAGTTGATTTTAACCAAAATATTCCAAATCCTCAATACGAAGATAAGTTTGATTCAGAAAGAGCAGAATCTCCTACTCCTTCTGTTATGCAACCTCCTCATCCATCTGAAAAACTAGGAGAACAATTAAATGCCATTTCTTCCTCTATAGATCAAAGAAGAGAATTCAAAACTGATAAAACAACTTAAATTAAAACCTTTAGAAAAAATCTAAAAAGAATGTTTTCTAAGGAAGAATTATAATCATTTTGGGAAGAATTTTATTCTTATCCAAAAGATTTAATGTTTTTTCAATGGGTTGAAATTGGAAAACAAAAACAAAAATCTTTTAATATAACTCATACTAACAGAAAAAAATGGAAAACCACAAGGGGAGAAACCTTTCAATTAGAGCATTCTCCAATAGAAGAAATTGTTTTTACTGATGGGAAAAATGAGGTAATTGCTTCTCCTCTCAAACAAGTCATTGATAGACTAGATTGCTGAACAAGTTAAATACAAAAACGCATTTAATGTTCCATTTCCTAAATATGAATGGAATGTAATGCCGTTCGGATTAAAGAATGCTCTTTCATAATTCCAAAAATCATGAATGATATGTTTAATCCATACCAAAACTTTTCAATTGTTTATGTCATTTCTAACATTTAAATATCTCTTTCAATGTAATCAAGTCAAATGGATTAGCAATTTCTGCTAAGAAAATAATTTTACGTCAAACTAAAATTAAATTTTTAGGACATGAAATTTATCAAGGAACGGTTACTCCAATCTAGAGAAATCTAGCATTTTCAAGTAAATTTCAAGATGAAATTTTAGAACGATTTCTAGAATTATCAATTATGTGACCAAATTTGTACAAAACATTAGGCAAATATGTGAACCCCTTTATCAAAGACTTAGAAAAAAACCCTCCAAAGTAGAGTCATAACATACAATAGCAGTCAAGACCATTAAGAAAGTCGTAAAAACTCTTCCATATCTCAATATCGTAAATCCAAATGTCTTCCTCATCGTCGATGCCTCAGACATAAGATAAGGAGGGATTCTCAAACAACGAATTCATGATCAAGAACAAATTAGTTTGACACCATTCAGTAATATGGATTGGTGCTCAAAAGAACTATTCTTTTGTAAAAAGGGAATTTTGTCAGTAGTACTTTGTATTACCATAACTCAAGATGGTCTTCTCAGTAAAACATTTCTTGTCAAAACAGACTATAAAGTTTTAAAAGATGTTTGCAAAAAGATGTAAAGAATCTTATCTCAAAACAAATTCTTGCAAGGTGGCAAGCTAGTTTGTCATGTTTTGATTTCGAAATTCAATTTTTACAGAAAATCTAATATTTTACCAAATTTTCTTACATGAGAATTCATACAAGATAAAGATCAAAACTTTATAAATAGAGAGATAGCTCAAGAGAAAAATCAAGAGAGAAAAGAGAGAGAAAGAAAAAAGAGCACTAAAGAAAATAATAAGAAAACATCTTTTGACCAAGTTTTGTTACAAAGTGCTAACTCAATCACAGCTTCAATGTCTTCACAAAAAACAACTCAAGCATCTAAACCATCAAAACCTTCAAATTCTCAAGCCTCATCAAGTGAATATTAAAGTTCAAATACTTTTCAAGTATTAGGAAGTATCCCTGACCCAAAAGATTTTCAAACTCAAATTAGACCCCCTTTCAAGCCAGTAAAGCCATTTGATATATGTCCTCCAAAACCTGACAAATTTCTCAAATTTCAAAACCTACAAATTTCAAAAAGACAGTTGAAATAGGATCTGAAAATTGCCCGTCATCAATCAGTCTAAAAAAACCCAAAAATTTCAATACCATATAAAACCAAGATTTTTACCTATAATAGAAATGGAAAGAATTTGGTCCAAAAAATATTCTTCTGCAGAAGAATGCCTTTTAGAAGTCTTATATGAAGGATTCTAGTATATGCCAGAAAACATAAAGAAATCAAGTGTTTTTATGAGTTTATTCTCAAATATACAAACTCAGTCAAAATTACTCATAACACAAGCCCTCAAGAAATAATTTTTTCTAAAATCAAGATTTTTAAAGCTTTATCTTATGAAGAATGTGGACAACATCCATGGGAAAACAAAAAGTTTGATATTCACGAAAATGTTTCACGTTCAAAGTTCAACTATTTTGATTACATAACGGCATGGTACAAAGTGTTTTATATTAGACCAGTTTTCCACTCCTGGTCTAATAAATGTAACGACATGGTAGAAGTGTTTTATATTATGTTCGACTATAAATACCGAAATTCTTTTCCAAATAAGTTTTATCATTTTCAAGCAAATGCAAAGGGATTAAAACAATTCTTGGTCAAGAAATTATTTTCAATATTACTAATCATCCTTCATATAAAGATGTAAATGCTCTCAAAAAAGCTTCAATCTAAAAAATATTTAATAATATTAAGTATAAAAAACAACACATCAAGTTTATCAAGGAATAAATTAAATATAAACAAATTGATGAACAAATTCAAGAACATAAAAATCAAGAAAGGATAAAACAAATTCAAAATCAAATTGAATTGAATTGGAAATATGTTCTACTATTCCAAATGCATTATGGAATAGAAAGAAATATATTGTTTCTTTACCATACATTTCTGATTTTAATGAATCAAGAATTCTCGCAAAAGCAAAGCCTATTCAAATGAATAAAGAATTGTTCGATTATTGTGTCAAAGAAATTAATAATTTATTGGAAAAGAATTTAATTCACCTCAGTAAATCACCTTGGAGTTGTTCAACTTTTTATGTCAATAATCAAATTGAAATTGAAAGAGGTGCTCCAAGATTAGTTATTGACTACAAGCTTTGAAACAAAGTCCTTCAATAGATTCAATAACCCTTACCTTAAAAGAAAGATCTATTAAATAGACTTCTCAAGGCAGTGATATTCTCATAATTTGATATGAAATTTAGTTTTTGGCAAATCCCGATTGATGAGCAAGAGAAATACAAAATTGTGTTTAATGTTCAATTTGGTCAATATGAATGCAACATTATGAATGCCAACTTGGCAAGTCTCATTTACTACCTTTTTCCCTCTCCTCATCACATGCTAAAATACCTCTAGAACTAGTTTACACTGACATTTGGGGACCTGCACCAGTATTATCAACTTTAGGCTTCAAATACTATATCACTTTCCTAGATGATTACAGTAGATTTATCTGGATCTACCCTTTAAAATTGAAATCTGAAGCATTACAGGTATTCTGCCAGTTTAAAAAACTTGTTGAGAACAAACTAAACCACAAAATAAAGGCTCTACAAGCTGATTGGGAGGGGGGGAGAGAATATAGAACCTTCACAAAGTTCTTAACACAAGAAGGAATAGAATTTCGACATCCTTGTCCATATACCTCAGTACAGAATGGCATAATCGAGAGAAAACTTAAACATATAACTGAANTTAACACAAGAAGGAATAGAATTTCGACATCCTTGTCCATATACCTCAGTACAGAATGGCATAATCGAGAGAAAACTTAAACATATAACTGAAACGGGTTTGACATTGCTAGCTCAGGCTCAGTTGCCTCTAAAATACTGGTGGGAGTCTTTTCACACTACTGTCTATCTCATAAACAGATTACCAATACCTATCCTCAAACAACAATCTCCATTTCAGACTCTACACAAAAAGGAACCAAACTATAGAGCACTAAAAACCTTTGGATGTGCTTGCTATCCCTGCC
>CAIGRN010052019.1:0-12252 GCA_903798345.1 Fraxinus anomala
GGATAATAGTATCTTGACTATTTTGCCTTAAAAAAAAAAAATGAAAAGTGAGGCGGACCATAGTGCTACGAAAGCAATATGTTGGGATGTAAGTGCCATAACAAATAGATTGAGGACCAGTTTCTTACTGCATGTTTAGATTGGAAACTCATACTGCAATTTTCCCTCAAAATTTCTACTAACCGCATCTAGGTATCAACCTTACAGCTGTACCAAACCTATTAAAATTTCAAAAGCAGATTTTTGTCAATAAACGTATATATCAGAGAAACGTGGCTTTTCGAAGTAGGTTGCCACCTGATATTGCCAATTTGAAAACGACAATATATTTGTCACTCGTCATAGCCAAGTTACGTTGCGAAGAATTTATAAACATGTTTAATTATAAATAAATAGAAATAATTAATTCATTAAAATATGTGATTGAAAATAAAGTTTTGACTATTTATAAATGATTTATAAATTTTGCTAGGGGAAACTTGGTATTTTCAAGTAGATCGAGGTCAAGGAAGAGTTTTTGGCAGTTGAGAAACGGCCCACTCTAATGGTCGTGCTCCTCATGAATAGAACTTTAAAATAATTTTCGAGATTTTGCTTGGATTATGTAGGTAAGACAAGATAAAGGATTATATATTTCTTATATAAATTATTCATTGGTCGAAAGATGTCTAATAATTTCAAGATTCTGATCTGATTTTGTTAATAAGACAAGATAAAGACTACGTTTTTTAAAACAACTATTCATTCAGAGTCTACATTTAGTGGCAAAACAAGCATAAGGATGACACATGATGATGCCAACCCACGTAGCAATGATAGTTACGAAACCCACACAAAATTGATTCAATCCAAGAAAGACAAGAAATCAACGTTTAAACTTGATTTAAAAATATTGGATTAAGAAACCAACACAATCGTTGACAATATGTTGACCTCGTGATTACAAGATTCAAGAACCTCACTCGACTTGTTTCAACTCCGAAAAAAATATTCTTGATAAGTTCACAATTAATTCACTAAAGAACGAGAAGAAAATAATATACCTTGCAGTGAAATCTCTCAAATTGTGTCTTTTACAATGAATAGAATGCGTCCTGTTTCTAGGGAATTCATAAAACCTAACTAGAAAATAGAATTGAACTCAACAAAATATATTACAAAATAGAGTTTTAACTAAAATAGAAGATTACGCGAAATTTAAAAAAATCGCATCCAGAATTGCACTATGCAGCCGCATAGGCTTCCTGCATGCGGGTCACATAGGCCAACTGACAGCCTTCAATTTTGATTCGGTATAGAGGCATGCGGCCGCACCCATTTTTGTACTATGCATTCGCATAGCAAACTGCCTTGCCTCCAAGTTTTGAGTTCTTGATTCCAAAGCATTCCAACTTGTTTTTGCTCCCATACCCAACATAGAACTTGGTCTTTGGCTTGTTAATTTCACCCTCTTGAACTCCATAGTCTTCATTAACTCTATTTGATCTCGAATTTGCCCTTAGTCTCTTCTCAAGATACATCGAACTCTCGATAGCTTGTTGCCTTCCTTGGATCACATCATCCATTTCCTTTTCGAAAGAATTTGACCTCGAATCTGTACCTATATCAAAGAGAAAAAGATCAGAGACATTAAAAATACAAATGATCATAAACTTACCTTGAAGATCCAAATTGTAGCAATTGGTTTCAATCTTTTCAATGACGTGGATTAGTCCATCTCCTCTAGGATGTAATCTTAATCTCTTTTGCATTCAAACAAGTCGTTTTTGCCTAATCACCAAATCCCAATGGTTTGAATACTTTAAGGTTCTTCCCTTTGCTACCTTGAAATGCATATAATTCAATTTCCTCCTTGCTATCTAAGCTATCACTTACAATAATAGTTAAAGGAATTAAATCAAACAAAATTAATGGATTTAAACCATATCAAAATGTGTAAGAGAAGTAGTAGAAGATACTAAATTGGTTCCCAAAATATTCCATAAAGTCGAACCAAATTAGTTTAAGGACTTCAAAATTAAAATATAAATTCTCATGCCTCAATTCCAACAATGTACCTAAAATATCTATCATGCTCAATTAATTTCTTGCAACATACTAAAATATCATTAATTAGTAATTGTGTGCCTATGAATGCATATGACAAATAACTTATTACTCTCATAAAAATATTAGATGCATTAATATGTGTAAAAGTGCATGCCCCATGTGAAAAAATATTACTACATGCTAGATCACCATCTAATCTATGTACAAGGTATTGATTATTTATCATGCCATAGTATAATGTTTCTCCTTCAATACTCATTAAATTCTCCACTTGAATCGAATCAATTGGTGGTATCCCATTAAATAAGTTTTATGGAACGAGTCTTTGAGTTCTTACAATAAAGAAAAATTCAAACTGGGGATGAGTTTGTTAGTTCTCATTAAAGCCCTCTCAATCTCACATTTTTTTTGCATAGAAACTCATCTTTGATTTTTCTCTCTCAATATACACTCTTTTTTTTTTCTCTCTTGTAGCTCTGCTCTTTTTTTTTTTCCTTACAATTAGCAACCTCACTATCTTCTATCCTAATCTCCTTTCGCCTATTTTTTGTTTTTCTTTTCTTCCTCACCTCTCAATCTCAATTGGTTATCATAGACCTGTTGCGATGTTAATGGTACAAGAGTAACAGTTTTTCCATCTTTTACAAAATTGTACTTATTCTTGAATCCATCATGTTAAACCTTCCTATCATACATGACCTTCCCAACAAAATGTGCCCAGCATGCATATAAATCGCATCACACATCACTTCATTATATACCTCATAATTGAGAAATTCACCAAAATTATCCTATTCACCTTAACATCTCCACATTTATCTAACCACTGCAATTTATAAGGTTTACAATATTTTATCGTAGTCAATACTAATTTCTCAATAAGTGTAGTATCAGCAATATTGGTACAACTACCCCCATTAATGATCAAACTACATAACTTATTTTTTTACATGGTATCTAGTATGAAAGATGTTCTTCCTTTGCCGCTCCACATCATCCAATTTAATTTGTGTATTGAGAGCACGCATCATCATAAGTAATACACCTCCTAGCGAGTACTATATTCCATCTCCTTCATTAACATCCTCTAACGCGGGCATACCATCACCATCACCTTCGTTCACCACTTCTCCATTGTCACGCAAAATCATTGCTCTTTTGTTTGGACATTGAGAAGCAATGTGCTCCAATCCCAAACACTTAAAGCATTTAATATCCCATGTCTTAGAAGGTTGGGAATTCATTTTTTGTGTAATTTGGCTAACAACTTCCTCATTTTCTTTTGGTGGTTCGATCTTACTATTCGAAACAATCTCATTGCCTCTATTATCATCCCACTTCGGTTTCAAAGAAGAGTTAAAACTCGAAGAACCCAATGTATATCTAGCTGTCCCCTTTCTCTTCAATTGTCTTTCCACCTTCATAATTACATGTAGTATGTCTTTCAACTCCACATAATGTTGTAACTCTACCATATTATCTATATCCATATTCAAACCATTCAAAAAATGGGCTATGGTGGCCTCTCTATTCTCCTCAACATTCGCTCTAATTATAACAATCCTCATCTCCTTGTAATAATCCCCCACACTCTTAGAACATTGGTAGATGCTTGTAATTCTTGATGAATCTCTCTATAATAATGATTTGGCACAAACATCTTCCTCATGATATCCTTCAATTCTTCGCATGTATTAATAGACCTCTCATGGTTCCTCTTTCTGGATGTTACTACTTGATTCCACCAAATGATAGCATAATTGGTAAATTCGAGCACCGCAATCTTTACCTTATTTTCCTCCGAGTATTTGTGGCAATTAAATAACAATTCTACTTTCTTTTCCCATTCCAGGTATGCTTTCGGATAACTCCTTCCTTTGAATGGAGGAATTGTCATTTTGATAATGCCCATACTTCTATCAACACCATTTCCAGCAAGATATATACCCATCTCATTCCTAACTCCTCCATCTCTCATTCTTCCTAACTCGACATCCACCAATGCATCCTCACTAATGTCACTATCCGCTTTCCATTCACCAGCAAAATCGACTCAATAATCCTGCCTTCCTTGCCTCCTTGCGTTAGAAATATCTCTAGGTTGTTCCCTATGTAAGTTAGCAAGCAATATGTCTTACTGATCCAATCTGTCTCGCATCCTCAAACAACCTTTTGAACTATCGTATCACCTCATCCGACATGTTGACTTGACTATTATTCATGCTTGAAGTAGAGTCGTCTCTATCCGACATCCTAATTCTAATTTAATATTTAACTCATGTATATGCTTTCGTGTATCACTCAAATTGATTTTTCCCCTCTATTAGTTTCACCAATCTTGCGTTTTTCCACTCAATGCTTTCTTCTAAGTGTTTCAAAGAACTAATTCGGTATCTCAATCAAAATTAATTCTTATAGAGTTTCAAAATTAAATAAGAAAAATTGACTCTAGAATGATTCAAAAAGTAAGAATCGGCTCTTTGAATGAACACTAAGGAAATATTCAAGAATGTGTTTCTTGAATTTGAATTGGACACTTTGAATTGAGAATATTTATTTTTTACTAAAAAATAATGAAATTATATGCTCCTGGCAATTTTCCAAATTTTCATTTTTTTTATTTTTTATTTTTTGCTCGAAAATTCAACTAAATACCAGTAAAAGAAACAAAAACTGATTTGAATGCTAAATTAATACACAAACAAGTTTTTCTTTGAAATTTTTATAGATTGGAGAAAAAAACTGAAGAACACGAATAATACGGGGAATGAAAAACAAAGACTAAAACACAAGAAAGAAAAAAATGATATAACCTTGATGTTTTTGGAGCCTTGCTCTTATACCAATTGATGCGAACTCACGTAGCAATGTGAGCTACCAAACCCACACAAGATTGATTCAACCCAAGAAAGTCAAGAAATCAACGTTTAAATTTGATTTTAAAATATTGAATCAAGGAACTAATACAATCGCCGACAATATGTTAATCCCGTGATTACAAGACTCAAGAATCTCACTTGATTTACTTGAACGCTACAAGAAATATTCTTGATAAGTTCACAAATAATTCAATTAAAAACGAGAAGAAAACAATATGGCTTGCAGTAAAATCTCTCAAATTGTGTCTTTTATAATGAATAGAATAAGTCCTATTTATAGGGAACCTATAAAACTAACTAGAAAATGGAATTAAAATCTAAAAATATATTACAAAATAGAGTTTAACTAAAATAGAAGATTAAACGAAATTTGAAAAATTCGCGTCCAGAATTGTACTATACGGCTGCATAGGCCTATTGACAGCCTTTAATTTTGATTCGGTATAGAGGCATGTGGCCGCACCCAGTTTTGTCATATGCGGTTGCATAGCAGTTTGTCTTGCCTCCAAATTTTGAGTTCTTGATTCCAAAACATTCCAACTTGTTTCCGTTCCCATGCCCAACATAGAACTTGATTTTTGGCTTGTTAACTTCACCATCTTGGACTCCATAGCTTGAATGAGTGATTTCATGGTTTCATTGACTCTATTATATCTCGAATTTGCCTTTATCCTCTTCTCAACATACATCGAACTCTCGATAGTTGTTGCCTTCTTTGGATCACATCACATGACTTGCAATTAGAACGATTTGCAGAGGGCTTGAAAATGGTTTAGTTTGGTCTTAGTGGGGTACCAAATTGTGTGTAAGTAACCTAGCCATTGGGGTGTTCGCCGCATACGAATTTGTAATAAATATTAGTAGTCGAGGCAGCAAAATGGTGTGTTGACCCTTCATTGCCTTGTATTTGAATTTTCTTAATGGAGTAGTAAAGTTGGGAAGAGTCTCCATAAATATTGTGTGTGCCCTTTATTTTGTACATTTCTTCACAATTAGCCAAATTCATGGTGAGTATAAATGGTTGATCAAACATACTCACCCGTCCCATAGATATAGGCAGACATTCCTTATTTTTTTAATCTTAATTATATAGTTTTGTTTTTTTATTGAGAATGTTTTATTTCGTCGTTCATTAATATATCCTCATTTAATTTGTCTAATTATAACCAATTTACTAGTAGTTGTTGATCATTAATTAAGGATAAATTAGGAAAGTTTTTGGCAATTTTTTTCCACTAACATTAAATAAGATTTCTTAATCCGTGTGAAAAACAAAACAAGTCTATATAAATGGAACGGGTGAGTATAAAAAAAATGAGTGATGGATAAGTGTATAATATTTAAAAATTCAACGAAATGTGTAAATTAAAATGATTATTAATCATTTATAAATATTAGCAAAACATGGGTCAACTATTTATGGCAATTCCCATTTAATCTTGATACGGTCATTTATGGGAAGAGGAAAATGGAGAGCTTTCTTGGAGTCTGTGGCATAATTTATCTATATTATTAAACAAAAGAGTGAAATTTGGGCATCCACCGACCAATTTATCAAAACCAATCTGCCACTAACAATATAAATTGCCACGTGAAACATGTGTTCTTTAATCACACTGCTAATCCGTGCATGGTGACAAACACTCCATTAAAATTTCAACTTACACCTTATCAATCTAAAATTGTATAATTTTCTTGATATATTTTGTTGGATATAAGAAATTAAGATTGCTTCTAACTGCTATCCATTCTTTAATCCCACGTGAAACACTGCTATCCATGCACCTTGCAAATCGCCTCTATATATAACAATCATTTTTTTCATCTTCTAACACGCTCATTGCACTCTTGTTTTCCAGGTGACATATTCATACTCTCACATTAATTTTATACTCATTTCTTCTAATCTGATTTCTCTATTTACATTCTGATATTTCGTTTTTATTGCATCAGAGTTTTCACAGAAGCTGTTGATAAACTCATCATGAAGGTCACGATTGTGAGCAGAAAGTTCATAAAACCAAGCACACCAACTCCCGAAAATCTTCGTACGTACAAGATATCATGCACAGATGAGGTTAATCCAACTATGAACGTGGTTGGACTTCTCTACTATCCATCAACTGATATCATTGGAAATGTTAACAACTTGGCAAAATCCCTGGCTCAAATATTGCCACAATTTTATCCTTTTGCTGGAAGATATATCAAGGAGAATCAATCTGTTGATTGTAGCGATCAAGGAGCTGAATACATAGAAGCTAAATTCGACTGCAATCTTGTTGATATTATAGGCTCAGGAGTCCAACCTGTGGAGTTAAATGATCTTCTTCCAGTCGAAGTTGGTGCAGCTGATGAAGCCACTGATCCAGTTCTGTCTATTCAAATAAACAAATTTAAATGTGGAGGAATAACCATTGCTACGGCCATTTCACATAGGGTTGTTGATGCATCCTCACTTGGCACATTCTTATCTGCATGGGCAAAGGCGAGTAGAGGAGATGATAGTACTGAACCCATTATTCCAAAATTTGACTCCCCATTGAACTTTCCNTTCAAATAAACAAATTTAAATGTGGAGGAATAACCATTGCTACGGCCATTTCACATAGGGTTGTTGATGCATCCTCACTTGGCACATTCTTATCTGCATGGGCAAAGGCGAGTCGAGGAGATGATAGTACTGAACCCATTATTCCAAAATTTGACTCCCCATTGAACTTTCCAGGAGAGAATTTAGGTGAGCTTGATTTTGGAACCATAAGGACTAGGGATCCTACTCTTGTGACCAAAAGGATTTTGTTCGATAAGAAGGCAATAGCAAATTTAAGAGCTAGAGTGAGCCACTTGTATGAAAGAAGTGATCGTCCAGCCTCGAGGGTTCTGGTTGTCTCTTCCTTCTTGTCAGAGGCTCTCATGCGTTGTGATCGCGTAAAACTTGGAAAATCGCGGGCTTGCCTCATATCCCAAGCAGTTAACATTCGCGAAAGAACAGTTCCACCTCTGTCGAAATATTCTTGTGGAAACTTAGTATCACTGGGATTGGTGGAATGCCGTGCAGAAGAAACCAAGAGTCTGGACTTCGAGCACTTGGTCCCTCTATTGAGTAAAGTTGCCAAGAAAGCCGTTTTAGACTGTTCCAAGATCTTCTCAAATGGTAAGGATGGACACAAAATCCTCGTTGATGTCTTTGCAGGTGCAACTGAAAAATCACATGATGAAAACTTGAATTGTTTATGGTTTACCGACTGGTCCAAGTTCGGATTTTACGACAATGATTTTGGTTTTGGTAAACCTATTTGGACAAGCGTTGCAAATATTCCAATCAAAAACCTTATCATAATGTTGAATACGAAAGGGAACGATGGAATTGAAGCATGGGTGCATTTACATGAGAAAGACATGCCTTATTTCAAACAAGACGAGGAAATCAAAAGGTTAACCACTTAAAGTTTGGAAGAACCATCAATTGCGAGGGTCAATAATGTGTAATGTAATTTTATTTCTACTTCAATAAGTGTCTTGGATTATGCTGAATCTTGTTTGCTACTTATTTAAGCATTGTTTGTGTTTGATGGCTTTGTATCAATAATAATGTTATTGAAGTTTCTTTGTAATTGTTTTGATTTTTACTTTTGATGCAAATTGTTTATAAATATAATTGTTGAACTTGAATGTTTCCCAGTTTATCCATTTGTTGTGATCGTAAGAGATAGAGGTGTTGATCGTATTTTATGATTCATTTTTTTGTTCCTTCACTAACTTTTGACATTTATTAGTAAATTTTAACTCAATAAGCTACAAATGACATCGGTTTATAATGATGTATTTTCATACACTAGTAAAAGTTGATCGATACGTAGAAATGTGAAAATGAATAAGTGGACAGCATGCAGAAGATACTCAAAGTAAGAATAACAAATCTGAACTCCTGCTATGTTTTGCCATCAAACAAAATCTTGATTTTATCAAAACCTGCTAAAACTTTTATCAAATCTCATTCCCAGTGTGTATCAAGTTCTATATAAAAGTTTTCTCTTAGTATATTCTTTATTTGAATTCATGAAATAGTCGTGAACTTTTGTATCTTGAGTATGTAACAACCTAATTTTTTTTAATCATTATGTTTGAAAATCCCTTTAAATTTTAATTATAGGATTTAATAAAGAAAAAATTATTATTTCAAAGAAAAAGAAAAGAACAAAAGAAGAAAAAATACAAGGGAAATATTTATAAATATGTATAATGGACATGGTATTGGTATGCGCATATATATATTAATTTATATTTCAAAAAGATTACCTTAAATTATTACCAAAACGAAATAAGAAAAGTAGGATTTTGTTTTTTCTCGTTTAACATTAAGGCACGCGCCTTGTATTACTTAGGGCGCGTGGCTAAGGGGTTTAGTGATAGTGTTGAGAACTCATCATGAAGGTCACGATCTTTAGTAGAAAGTTTATAAAACCTAGCATACACTCCCGAAAATATCCGTACATACAAGATATCATGCACAGACGCGGTTAGTCCAACTATTAATGTCGTTGGACTTCTCTACTATCTATCAAGTGATAACATTGGAAATGTAAACAACTTGGAAAAATCACTGGCTCAAATATTGCCACTGTTTTATCCTTCTGCTGGAAGATGTTAAAATCTTTCCTCATATAATCTTTCTGATTCACATACATAAAATATAAATAATAGGAAAACTAGAACCTATTTTGGCTATACAAATATTATGACTAGTATCATGGATGACCCTTAATAAAAGGGATTCTATATTTACAACTAAATCAAATCTAATAGCTCACGGCAACACTCCCCCTCAAATTGATGCATACAGATCTCTGATGTGCATGTCAAGTGAGTTGTGAAAATCTTTGCTTGATACTATCTTTGTGAGTATGTCTGCAAGTTTGTCTTCAGACTTTACAAATGGGAACCGAATTATTTTGGCTTCTAGATTTTCTTTGATGAAATATTTATCCACATCTACATGTTTGGTGATCTCGTATTGTACTGGGTCATGAGAGATAGCAATTGCAACTTTGTTATCACAAAAGAGATCAATCTCAGAGGTAGGAGCAAAACCAACTTCAGCAAGCAGTTTTTTCTGGTTGCACCATATATATCATCTCATCAATGTTACCATTAAGAAACGCCTTCTTTACATCCATCTGATGTAGCTCAAGGTCAAAATGTGCCCCTAAGTGCTATTATAATCCTAAAAGAGTCTTTCGTTGAAATTGGATAGAAAGTCTTTTTATAATTGATGCATTCCCTTTGAGTAAAGTCCTTTGCAACAAGACGAGTCTTATATCTTTTCATATTACCCTTCGATTCCCTCTTAATTTCATATATCAATTTGTAACCAATGGGACAAGTTCCCAAACGTCATTGTCTTTCATTTATTTCTGCATTCATAGCATCAATCCACTTTTAAAAATTATTACTTTTCATTGCTTGATGAAAGTTGATAGGACCTTCTTCCATCAATCCAATGTCATCCTCATGTTCTTTGAGAAATACTATAAACTCATTTGGAATTGTATTTCTCATTTCTCTAGTGAATCTCCTTAATGACATTTGTTCTTAACATTGTTGAGTTTGTTCTTTTGGAACAATATGATTGTGTATAGGGAATTTTGCAATATTGTCTTGATTCAAAATTACTTTTACAACAAGATCTGTAACAAGAATTTGTCTCTGATCCTAATCATTATCAATTGTAACAAAAGAAATGTAAACATATTCTTCATCTAAGACGAAAACTTTAACCTTATAACTTTATCTCCCTCGACAAACTCTACATCCTCAAGAAATCGAACATTTTCCCTTTCGAAAATTGACCTAATAGTGGGATCTTTAAAAAATTGTAACCTCTTAACAATTACTTTACTTGGAATTTTGTTGGGAATCTAAGCTGAAGTCTTTAGTGCTTCTACCTAGAGAGATCTTATTATACTGTGGGACGATTTCACATTCCTCTAGAAATTTAGCAAAAAGCCTTGGACGTACTCTTGATTCAGCATATCCATCATAGTAGTCACTACTTTGGTAAGACCTGACTTGTTAAATTCTTTTACTGAGTTGATTTTCAACATCAGTCTTGTATTCCTTGAACATGTATAGTGTTTAAAATTTCTCATAGATGAGATATAAGTAATCAAATAAGAAAAATTCGTCTATGAATATAATAAATTACTGTTGAACATTCTAAAATACCGAATAATGAATCTTGATCTTTAAATCTTCAATTTAATTGCTCTAAACATTCTTCTTGATTCTTGATTATGTGTTTATGGATCTTCCTCTTCAATATGTTTTCTCTTGTATTCTTGTGATGATGAGATGTCAAAAAGAATGAAAAATTCATATATGAATTGGAGACCATAACCCTATATATAGTTCCATATGTATTCGGCTCATCGTCAAATACAAATCCTAATGTAGCCGGTCTCTACACATATAGTTCGGTCCACACTTTATTTAGATGTCAAAGCTCAATTATTTAATTATTTATTAGATCGCTTTAATTCTAGGCTTAACTTTAAGATAGTCTTTATACATGATTAATTGAGGAAATTACAGGAAAACATGGATTTAAAATTACATTATCATTAATCAGGTTTTGACTAATTTTATTCAAAAATCAGGTGTTAATTATATTTTTATTTATGTAAAAAATATATTTTAATTCTATTAAAATTATCACTACTCTCATAAAAGAAAGAGCTTGATATTCACTATTCATTTCAAAATATTACTCACATATTACTGTAGCACTAGAATCCAAGCCTCAAATATTGACCATTCAACCATTGAAATAAAGTTTTATGTTATGATTTGAAATAAAGCGAAATAAAAATATCTTGTACCAGCTTCAATTGTTTTACAATTGTTTGTTTACTATTCAACCTTATCACTTTGGGAGTACGTATTGTATGGAAACCATGCATTTATGTTTTCAATGCAATTGATTTCTTATATTTCTTGTGCCTTAAGTTTTAAGAGAGACTTTTTGACATGGACCATTAATATGTGGACACTATTAAATCCTATCACAGACGTATTCTATGGAAATCATGCATTTATGTTTTCAATACAATTGAGTTCTCATATTTCTTGCCCGAAGTTTTATGAGAGTTTTTTTTTACATCGACCATTAATATGTGTACACCTTATGTCATCAATTGTTTACTATTCAACCCTGTCACCTTGAATTGAAATGATGTATTATATGGAAACCATGCATTTATGTTTTCAATGCAATTCCTTTCTCATATTTCTTGCCCCTGAAGTTTTTATGAGAAGCTTTCGC
>CAIGRN010052047.1:0-11783 GCA_903798345.1 Fraxinus anomala
TAAATTTTTAGTTGAGAGTCGAAGCTACGAGGTGCTGAGATTGTTTGTTTGAAGGATTTGCATTTTGAAGATCGTGTTAATGACTTGATGTTTTGTACGTTACCAAGAAAAGACAACTAAAGCGGTTCAACTTCCAATACACACACCAACCATTACATTGAATGCACAATGATGGTCGTGATGCCGTGTTTTCAAGCGACGTGCTGAAGTGTGTGTGTGAAACACGCATCAATCCGAAACGTAAATGATGAAAACCATTTGAATTCGACGTCTCTGATTTAATATAGAATGGACACTTCAAATTGAATTGATCTAGATCTAATGTCTGTCCTTCGTTAGCTTTGCCTATAAAAGCCAAAACTATGCCATCTTCATGTTTTTCTCTTTTACGAAATCTGAATCCTCTCAAGTAATTCTTTTCGGCTATCATTTGTTTTCTGGCGATGCGTTCTTAGTGCTTCTCCCATTCTCATTAGGTAACCTGTTTGCTTTTTTCCATCATCTTTTTGCTTCCATAGCTTCTGGTTCAAGTACTGGTGGGTCGGGCGGTGCTTTGTGGGCCATGAGTGAAGGTCCTATTGATTATGATGCGGGATAGGGGGCTTTGAAAATTGCTTCTGTTATGACCATTGAGAAGTTGGCTAAAATTAGGGAAAAGTATATGATCACAGATATAATACAAATATTAGTACCCGAGAGGTTCACCAATGTGTCTATTATCCGAGGTCGGGTTGTGCGACCGTTAGTGAATATTTATTCAAGGTAGCTATGCACCTACCTCTGTACTTATTTTTTAGGGCAGTACTGAGGACCTACATATTGTTCCGACCCAGCTTTTGTCGAACAGGTGGAGCCAACTAGTAGGAGCTTACTTCTATCAGAAGGAGACCTCAATAGGAGAAGACATGCCTTTACACGTCTTCCAAAACATTTTCCAATCCCGCATACTAGGGAAGGAAGAGTCGAATGGTGGTATTATATGACCTTCTGGGGAGCCCATACCCCTTTTGTCATGGGTCTAGCCTTTTTTATCAAATGGTTGAAGAAATCCTTGTTCTTGGTGAGGGGTAGATAGTAGACCGTCGAGGAAGATAAGGCCCTAGCTGCTACTGTTCCAACCCAGTATTTCGAAGTCGGTGAGTAGTTATCCTTGAAACTTGTTCTGTGGTTTCATTACTTGTTTACTAATGTTACTCGTTGTACAATTCAGGATATCGATTCGAGCTATCCCGACTTAGTGGGATGTCATCAAGGACATTTACAGACGTCCTCAAAGATCATAGCATTTCGACCATCTCATCGACGGTAACAAATTCTTTCTGGACTTCGAACTAATGGCTTCTAGAGGTAAATATCAAAGTTCTTTAGTTTTTGTCCCTTTCATACCAACCAAATTAACATGGTAATATTGTTTTTGCAAAAAAATTTGAAAAGAAGAAGTATTAGAGAGAAACATGAGCACTTCAGAAATGAGTATGCTGAGAAAGTTGATGAGGAGATGCCCTAAGAGAAGGGGAAAGACAAGGAGAAAAGGAAAATGAGTGAAGAGCCTCAGAAGAAGAAGATCTCCCATACTACTAGCTATGTTGCTGCGAAGTTCG
Source organism: Fraxinus anomala (assembly GCA_903798345.1). Lineage (NCBI taxonomy): Eukaryota > Viridiplantae > Streptophyta > Magnoliopsida > Lamiales > Oleaceae > Fraxinus > Fraxinus anomala. The sequence goes on from CAIGRN010052047.1 coordinate 1,602, forward strand.
GCATATCATGTGCCTTAGTGGCTCAACTGCCTCCAATTCTACCACCTACCAAGCTGATGTAGTCTTCTTCTTCAATTGTAAAGGCTCAGAGGGTCAGAGAGGCCAATGAGGAGGCTGCTAAAGAGGTGGAGCAGACTTTCGAAGCTGTTGGGAAAATGCAAATGACGAAGACCCTTGGAGAATCGAGGAGGGTTTTAGCAAGGCAAGATTAGGAGATTGTCCCCAACAGTTCTGGATATGCTACAGCTAGATGTTCAGGCGCAACTGCCAACTTTTACAAGTTCTGGATTGATAGGTGGCAAAATTGTAAAGTGACCTACGATTTATTGATTTGTCAGTGACTAGTAGCTAAAGTGACAAGGCTTTTGGGGTCGCCCTCGAATGTTAAGTGGATCTGAAGGAGACTCAGATACGCAATAAGGATTTCATTGAAAAATTGGCACAAGCTGAAGAAGAGTCCAAAAGGGTGAGGGCCAAAATAGAATAACTGAAAGCCCAGCGTGCTGAATAGGCACCCAAGTTGGATTCTACATTAGCCAAAATTGAAGCTCTAAAGAAAAAGGTACACGAGTCCTAATGCGATGTGGCTTCTTTGATCAATAAGGTGGAAACTTCTAATAACCATCAAAAGCTAACTTTTTAGGCTTTGGAGAAGGCTAACTTGGAAAATGCTGGTCTGAAGAATTAGGTTGGGTTCTTGGAGTTCTGGTTATCCTATTCTGTCAAGGAGGTGGACCTAGCCAAGGTCGATGATCTGAAGTCAAGTGAGAAGGGAGTGAAGGACTACATTGCCAAATTCCAATTGATGGAAGAGTATCAGCGCTTTGGTGCTTACGGCATAGGTTTGCATACGTTAAAGTATCGACAGGATGGGAGAACTTTATCCAGAGTTGGATGTTGCCGAACTAAGGGTAGACCTCTCAAAGGAGGTGCCTCAAACCTCGTCGAGGACGCGGTGGATGCTCATGGTGCAGAAGTAAACCAATAGGAAGATCTTGAGGAAGAAACTTCGAATCCAGAAGCCCCTGCTACTGAGGTGCCTACTATTGAGGTGGCTGACTCTGTGCCACCTCTAGTATAGTATAGGACTTTAAATCTTAATGTAATGGCTGAGGCCCTACATTGTATATTATTCGTTATTAATGAGATTTATTTTGGCACATGTTTTGCATTGTTTTACATTTATGTCAAGTGTGAGGACTTCACCCAAGCTGCCTATAACTATAATTGAAGCATAGTCGAACTCCCAAGTTAATTCAAAGTAGATGTAATGAACTTGAAAATATAAATTAACCTCCATTTTAATTAAACCTTCTGCACAACTAGGACTGCTAGATTGAAGCTCAACAACTTCGATCTTTGTGGAACTTCCCTACATAGTGGATAGTTCATCCACGTAAGGGCTTTTCTCATAACGTTCAGCTTCATCATAGGAGACATATGTTATATGCTTCGAAGAATTCAAGTGGTAGTCCTCTTTGGGATCCGACCCTTTTCTTCGAAGTGTCCCCGCTTCGCTACATAGTGAATAGTTCCTCCATGTAAAGGCTTCTTCCATGATGTCTAGTTTTATCATGGGAAGCATATGACCAAAGAATTCATTGGACAAAGACATACTTTTATTGAATTAACAGTTTACATAGGCTAGGAAAGATCATCTACCTATACAAATTCTTATTGGTCAGGTGCTTCACATTCTAGTGATGAGGTTGTGCCTTTCTATCCATGTCTTCGATCCTAAATATGCCGGGTTGAATTTCTTCTTTGATGCGATAGGGACATAGGGTTCCTACTCTCTGGTTCCTTCAAGGAAAGAAACTCTTCGTAACACTAGTTCTTTTATACGAAATGACTTTTTCTTCACTTTTGAATTGTAATATCGAGTCATTCTTAATTGATAAAAGGCCAATTTCTCTAGAGATTCATTCCTCCTTTCATCGAGAAAATTGAGCTCACCATAAGTTATGGAAAAAGGGTTTTCCCTGTGGCAGTTCTACTGGTGGTGCGGATTGCCCATAGCACTTGAGGTAGTTCATCAACCTACTTCCCTTCTGCGAAATCTAGCTTTCTTTTCAAGGTATACCTGATAGTATTGTGATAGCCTCTACCGCCCATTTGCTTGGGAATGGTGAGAAGTAGAGAAGTGCTTCTTAATTTCCAGCTCTTCACATAGGTCATAGACCTTCTTGTTATCGAATTGTCGCTCATTATCTGATATGATTGAGTAGAGGATGCCAAATCGGTAGATTATTTTTCCACGAGAATTTGAAATTATTAGGTTCTGTAATTTTAGACAAGGGTTAAGTTTCCACCCATTCGGTGAAGTAATTAATGACGATGACAACAAAACTTGCACTACATCTTTCTTTAGGTAGGTTGCCTATGAGGTTAATTTTCTACTGGTGAATGACCAACGGTTGGAAACAACAATCAACTCTTGGGAGAGTTGTCTCTGTACGTCGAGAAATGTTGACATTTGTTGCACTTCTTCACAAATTGTTGGGCGTCCCTTTTCAAGGTAGGCTAGTAATATCTATGCATCAAAACTTTTTATACCATGGTAAGTCTTTTAGTGTGATTACCACAAATCCCTTCATGGATTTCGTGGAGGACATAATTGGCCACTTCTATTCTTACGCACGAGATGAGGGGCAAGGAAAAACCTCTTTTGTAATATTGAAAAATGAAGTGTACTGCCCCTCTTCTAAGTTTATGGGCTTCCTCTTGTCATTGGGCAGGACCTGGTCCTTGAAGAAAGCTATTATAGGTTGCTTCCATGAAAGCATGCATTCTACCCACATCACATCACATCTTCTCCTATAGTAATTAAGGGTCTAGAGAGATGCTCATTAGCACCAGTGTCAATAGTTCAGAATCCTTATTGCTAGTCAGCTTTGATAAGGCATCGGCATGCGTATTTTCCATACGAAGGATCTGGGCTAATTTAAACGTCTCGAAAGATGGGATTAGGTCCATTACCAGGTTGAGGTAAGCAACCAACCCTTGTCCCTCGTGGTGAAGTTTCTACAAATAGGTTCCATGTGAGGGGTTCCGTAGGCTCTATCACTTCTTCTATTTCTAGAACAATAGAAAATTCTGCTACAAAATTCACAAGGGCTTGAACCTTAATAAAGATTACTGCTTTGAATACAATATCAATTTCTCTAAGCTCCACGACCTACTTCATCAACCTTCCTGAAGCATCAAGCTTTTGAACCACCTGTTTAAGCGAGAAGTTTGTTAACATGTATATGTTGTGAGCTTGAAAGTAAGTTCTCAACTTCCTAGGCATGGTAAGCAAGGAGAGAGCCAGCTTCTCCATATCGGGATAGCGGGTATTCGACAATATGAGTACCTTACTCAAGTAGTAAATGGGCATCTATGGGTACCTTCTTTTCTTACAAGAGTTGAGTAGATGGATTCATCAGATATGGCCAAATAGAGTTATAGGGGCTTATCAGCCTAAGGCTTTGAGAAGAATGGGGCCTGCCCTTAGACCTTCTTCAACTTTTAGAAAAACTCTTCATACTCTTCAGTCCACTGTAATTTCTTTCATTCCTTAGGGATCTTAAAGAAAGGAAGGCACTTGCCGGTGGCTTTTAAGACGAAATGGCTCAGAGCTGCCACATGCCTAGTTAAGCTTTGTACCACTTTCGGGTTTTAAGTGGACTACATTTTGATCAAGTCCTTGATTTTCTCCGATTAGCTTCTATGCCTCCTTGGTTGACTATGTTTCCTAGGAACGTTTCAAAGGCAACACCTAGTGCACACTTAAGGGGGTTTAACCTCATCCTGTACCTCCGTAAGATTTGGAAAGTATCATCTAGGTGTTTCACATGGTCCTTTGGTTTCAAGCTATTTACCAGCATGTCATCCACGTATACCTCTATTGTTTTGCCAATGAGGTCAGGAAATATCTTGTTAACAAATCTTTGATAGGTGGCCTCGATATTTTTCAACCCAAAGGGCAATAAAGGTCTCTATCAGTGATGAAATAAGTATTATCTTCTTCCGCTAGTGCATGGAAATTTGGTTATAGTCTGTGTAAGCGTCCATGAAACTTAACAATTTGTGCTCGGTGTTAAAATTCATAAGTTGATCTATCGTTGGAAGAGGAAAACTGTCCTCATGGCAAGCTTAGTTGATATTGGAGAATTCGATGTATACCCTATATTTACCATTGAGCTTCTTTGCCAAAATTGGATTGGAGATCCATTTCGGGTAAGTGGCCTCCCTGATGAAACTATCGCTTTTTAGTTTCTGGATTTCTTCTTTTAGGGCTTCATACCTTTTTGGGTTGAGGGCTCGCTCTTTTTTCTATATGGGACAAGCTTGGGATCAATTTTTAGGTGGTGACTACTGACCTTTAGGTCAATGCCAATCATGTCATCCTGCCTCTAAGTAAAGACATCAAGATTTTTGCATATGAAGCATTTGACCAATTCATTAACCTCAGGTGGCAAGTCTTTTCCCACCTACAATACCTTAGTGGGATCTTGAGTATCTATTGGGAAGCTCTACAATCCTTTAACTGGGGCTGTTTGGGATTCAAACTTGATGACACGAGGGTCTAACTCGCCAAATATAACCCCTTGCTTAGGGGTATCTATCATTTCAATGTCTTCCCTTGGCCCGGAAGTTCGTCCTTCTTCAAGAGCATCGACCATGTCAACATCCATCAACATCATGTTGGCATCACTGGGCTCACTTTCCTTATGGAGTTTAGGTAGCACTCCCGTGCTCCCATCTAATGACCTCTAATTATAGATACGCCATGCTCGGTTGAGAATTTCATGTACAAGTGATGAACGTTTTGGTGGGTGATATTCCTCATATTGGCAGCCATGGTGGCTATTTCTCGATTGAGTTGGGCGGCAAACTCCATCCCACCTCGCATGTGATGGTGATGAGGTCGACGTCGACCTTTTGGGATTGCTCCTTGGGGATTCCCCTCTTCAAGGTTTCCTTTTTCCCTTGTGGGTGGAACATCATTGTTCGAACTCATTTTTCTAATGTTTTTCTTACTGAATGAATGGTTGTGAATTTTCCAACAGCACCACACACTCCCGCGAGCGGCGCTCATCACCTTCTTCTTCTTTTTTCCCTGAGTTTGATTTTTGATGGTTTTTTGAACTATTTGTGGTGACTAGGGATGTTGATCATCTTTGCGCAAAATAGACAACGATGATGGTACAAAGCGCTCCAGATAGAGACAGGTGGTTGAAGCTGCAGCTCTCTGGACGGGAATGTGTGTAGTAGAAGTGGTGGGTGGTCGACTGGAGTTGCAGTGGAGGTGGTGGTGGAAGTGGTGGTGTTTGTTGGAGCAGGTGGTTGTGGGACTGGTAACATTGTTGTGTATGGTGGTCGTGAGGTGGTAGTGTTGTTGTTAGTGATGGTGAGTTGGCGATGGTGGTGGCGACAATGGCCGACTGTGGTGGTGGAGATGGTGTGGGGCGAAAATTGTTTGTGATCCATTATTTGGGTGTTGTCATCAATAAATTGGTTAATTTGTGACCAATAAATAATTTTTTATCTCAAAGAATGTGTGATTGTGATTAAATTTGGAATCGTGACTAGAATTTCGTAATTTGTGATCAAATAATTCGATAATTTGTGATTGATAAATAACTTGTAACCAAATAATTCGATAATTTGTTATCGTGAATTAAGTTGTGGCTTATAAATTTGTGAATTGTGATCTATAATTTTTTAAAACTTTCTATCGATAAATAAATTAAGACCTATAAAATTTTTGATTTGCGACTATGAAATAATTCGTGACCAATTAATTTGATAATTTGTAACCAATTTGTGCCCCCGTTTGGCCCCCATTAAAATTACAATCTATTTTTCTTTTTCTTCTTATCAATCACACATTCTCCAATAAAATAATATTACACGTAAATTCAAAAAAAAATCTTCTTTTTTAATCACACATTCTTCAAAAAAATACTATTTCAAAAATTATAATCTCAAATAATGGGGGCCAAACGGGACTATATAGAATCGTAACTTAATATATTTATTTAATAAATATACTTTTAATTAATTATTTCATAAATAAAACTTAATTAATATCTGATTTTTGAAGTTTTAATTCTTGTTTTGTAGTTTTTAAATTGGTCATACTTAATCTCTTAAATATGAATTTTTTCTCATAATTATATATGTAGGCTCACCCGACAAATTAAAACCCAACACTTCGAAGTAAAAAAAAAAAAATGTTGTGAGAAGATCTGCAAACTCAAGGTTTAACGTGAGTCTTAGTGTTAGAGTTTTATTATTATGCTCATTTTTGAATTTTTGTTTTTTTATAATTGATTGCACATCTTTTTTTTATTTTTCTGCACACATTTGTATAGGAATGTCAATGAACCTCAAAGTTTTGTTAATAAATAATAAATAACTATTAAGAAAAAATAACTTATCTATCACCAAAATATAAAGAAAACAGTTATATATGACGGTGAAGTCAGTATTTCAGTCAATCGAAAAGTGGTACTCGACGGTGAAGTAATCATCGAGAGGTGTATGAAAATGTGTGTAAATATAGTGAAAGGCTCTTTTAAAGTTAAAATACTAGAATGCCAAGATTGGAATGGGAACCCCTCCCTTATTATAGTGTGGGGATATTTATACTAGAGAAAGAAAGAGGAGAACCGTTGGTTGGAGGGACACGTGGCTTTGGATCCCGGATGGGTCATCCTTTCATAGGTCTTAATATGTCAGTCCATAAGTTGGCAGACATTAAATGATTTCTGATATAGCGACTGAGTTCATCATTTGTAGCCTACCACACATCCTATCAATCAGTCAAGGACTTGACTTTGGAGAGATCTCATGAAAGTTCTTGGTAGAGGTGTGGCGAGGCGGATTGTGAAGTGTAATAAGTGCGGAGTGCGGGCCTTTGCATCGACTGTGAATGGCGAATGAGTTCGGCTCTTTTACCAACTGAAGCAATAGCGTTACAGTTTGGAGTAATGGAATCAGTTCGTCCGACATGAATTCAGTTCGTCTGCCACGTGGTAACACCAGAACTATTGGTCCAACACGTGGCAGATGATATGGATGAATGAGGTGGAGGGCCTCAGAAGGCCCATAACAACTGTCCCTCAAGTCCGTGTATGGATATTTATATAATGCATGGACTTTATAATGACGGCTATATCATGTCATTTCATGGGATGTGTGCGTTAGTTGTAGAAGAGACGAAAAGGTATGCAGAAGTGAAATCCTGATGGAAGGACGAACCATTGATTGTGATTTTGGGTAGAAGTGAAGTCTTTGCTGAAAGACAAAGTGATGGGTATTGGCAACTTTGAGAAAAGTTGTTGCAAAGCGAAGTCCTTACTGAAGGATGAAGTCATGGGCGTTGGCAACTTTGAGAAAAGTCATTCTAAAGTGAAGTCCTAGACGAAGGACGAAGTGATGGGCATCGGCAACTTTGAGAAAAGTTGTTGCAAAGGGATCCTAGCTGAAGGACGAAGCATCTGCTGATGAGACAAACTTGGGTTGTGTGCTAATGATTTGACAATGTTTGTGTCTTCCCAAGGTAGTTTTTGTGGGGCATCACCTACTTCCAACACATGCTCCTAAGCCATAAATGGTAATCAAGGCGACGCGTTTGGGCTAGCACGTGAATTACACTGCTTCTTCAGGACCGTCTGTTAATGTGACTTTTGGTTTCAACGATTATGATGAATTGTGGGTTTAAACGGTTAGGATGCGATCACCAATGATCTAACGATGGGGTGAACCTGGGACAACTATATAAGGCCCAGACTCTCATCTTTATAACTTTATTTCGCGATTTCTCTCTGAAGTTCACTCTGATTTCTTTATTTTTTCGGCGAGCAAGATCCTAAAACTCTGGCGACTCATTTGAAAACTCCGGCAACTCCTTTTCTTTCTAACCAAAATCCTTAGGTAAACTTTTCCCCCCTTTATTTGCTTCATTGTGCTTCAACATTTGATAAAATGGCTTATGAGAGGTCTGGAAACAATTCTACAAATGGGGAGAGGTGAAGTGCTGAGAGTTCAATTATGAGAGACCCAATAGTGGTTTCTTTGGATGAAATAGGTAGAGTGATTAGGTCAGAGGAAAATATTTGGAGACTTTCTGTCCCACCTTTGGACACTTCTATCTAATGGGGGGCTCCTAGCTGCCCCTCTAAAGCCACTTCAGAAATTTTAGATAAGTGTAAATGGGTCTTTAGAATACCTGATAACATAGATTTGATTATACCCCACCCTAATGAGAGGGCATGTTATCCGAGGCCGGGTTGTGTGGCCCTGAGTGAGAACTTGTTTAGGGCAGGCCTTAAACTTCCTTTCCACTCATTCTTTAGTTCTCCACTACTATGGGCTGGCTCCGACCCAACTTTGCCCCAACTCCTAGTCTCAGATGGTTGGGTCATGGATGTTTTGGCATCAAGCCAGCCTCGGTGTAGATATGTCTTTTAGCATTTTCCATTCCCTTTACTTCCCTAAGAGTGTAGCCGGGGGCGAGAAAAGTAGGGGTGGTATTTCTTGACTGCTTGGCGATCTCACTCTCCATTCATGATAGATTTGCCCTATTCAGTGAAGAAGTGGCAAAAGTCCTGAATATGGACAGCTAGGAGATGGGACATCATGGAGAATGACCAGATGGCTCCTCTTACCATTGCCACCTCTTACTCCACAACCATTAAATCATCTTACCTAGCTGATTTTACTTAGAATGATTTCTTATAGCTTAATATTTCTGTTGTTTGTAGGCTATCTTCCGAGGTGCGAGATCTCTAAGGAGGACTGGGACATCATCCGCCACATATACCAGCAGTCCTTCAAGGAGCAGAGTTTTAGCGAATTGATCGATAAAAACACCAACTTCACACTACACAGACGAATGGCAACCCAAGGTGAGCTTTACTTTTCAATTCGGTTAAAAGCATATCTAAATTTACTTGACTAATGGCGTTTCCTTTTCTTGTAGATGATTTTTTTAAGAAGAGGCCTCTAAGGCATGATTTTTCCACCATTCTTCGAAGCATGGTCAAGGCGAGAACTCTTAAAACTAGTTTGGCTATTTACAATAAGCAGGCTGAGAGGCTGAACTCTCTAAGCAAGAGCTAATAGCCTCTTGAAGAGGACGAAGTGGAAGAAGGCACCTCCTTTGTCAAAAGGAAAAGATCTTGCCCAACAAGGGCTTCCTTTTCGTCGGCCACAGTGGCCAGGCCTCCACCTCCCCCATTCTAACTAGGGTGATCGTCGCAGCCTCATCCAAAGCTCCAAAGGCTGCTGTGCCCATCACCGCTATCCTGGCCATAGAGCCAGCCCAAAAGAGGCTGAAGAAGTCTGTCAATCCTCCATCTCGCAACAATGTAATTGATTTTTTGGGGAATAAGGATGATGATTTCCCCGAGGTAGTATTGGAGATGCTGCTCCCAGAGACCGCTTCTGTCGTCCAACTCTATAACATGTACTGGACCGAGGACTAGCAAGATGACATCGCCTCAGGTGAGGTGGATGACCTCTTAGCTACCAACAATGCCTACGTGGACAGGGCTTTAAGTATTGGCACGGTGGTGGAGAATTTGGTCTGGAGCCTCAGTAAGAGAAATGAGAAGTTGGAGCGAGGATTGAGGCCTCGGATAGATGAGAAGAAAATGTGAGAAGGGCCAAGAAAGAGGCTAAAGGGGACTGAGGTCGAGGTGAAGCTTGACTCTGGTGAAATACAAGTCAATTAGTTGAAAAATGAACTCCACAAGTCGGTTTCCCAAGTGGTTGGGCTTACGAAGCTAATCGACCAGATCAATGAACACTAGAGGATCGACTCGGAGGCCTTAGAAGAGGCGAATAAGGAAAAAACCGAACTCAGAATGCTTATCAATGCCCAAAAGGAAGAGACTGGATCTCTTAAGGTTGAAGTGAAGATAGTAGGTGAAGTGACGGTTCAGAACTACATTGATAACTTCGACGAAACGAAGGAATACGACATTTTCACCAACTACTGGGCTTCATAAAATGCCCAGCAGATGATGTCTCGCCTAAGGGAGGTGGATCCAGAGCTGGATATTGTGTTCCTTGAAGAAGAGTTCAGCGGTCCTACTGGAGGTTGACCTGATCTACAGGCTGAAGAGGAGGCCCCTCAAGAGGAGGTGGGAGCTGGGGCTATAGTAAATGTAGATCAATAGTTTTTTT
>CAIGRN010052059.1:0-26534 GCA_903798345.1 Fraxinus anomala
AGGTGACCTATCATGAGAAAGTAGAACACCTCATGGGGGGTCGACGGCCTCTGACGTGGTGCTTTAGGGGGTGCATATCAAGTAACCCTTTCTTCAATGTCCATCATGGATAATTATTGATTCCATCATATCAAGTTGTCCTTACCTTGTTGGATATTCGGATAATTACTGATGTCATCCTATATCACGTGTAAAACCCAACAAAATTGCGACGAAAATGCTAGATAGTACTGATAAAAACCATGGCAATTCAAAAAAAATTTGGTTTTCAATGTCAATCAAATTTCAGGTAGAAATGTCATAATTGTACAATAGACAGTAGCCGAGAATTTCCCTTGTCTGTTTCACGTGGAACATGAAGAGTCAAAAGAATTTTATTTTTTTTCCTACTAATAGCAATATGGATAATTTTGGCAATGCCACAATAATATTCCCACCTCTGAGTTCAGTGGTATGTTAAAACTCACCACAAAACTTTGTGTGGGGGCAGCGACAGCGACGAAGAAGCGAAGGAGATCGGAGATCCACTGGTCGAGGATTTCAAGGTAGCCGCAGTCTCAGAGCCAAGAGTTCGGGCACGCTTAGAGATAATGGGTTTGCCGTGAATATTATTATTTATTTATTTATTTTTGTAAAGAGGATAAACTTGGGTTCATATCACCGATTTTCCTTCTCTTAACATAAACGTGAACTAGGCGATTATAGGAAGTCTATTTCTTTCTATGTTTTACTGTGTAATTCTTGAATAAATTGGAAGTCTCAACACAACTTCAATACATAGTTGCATTTTTCAATACATAGTGTCAACGTCAACACATAGTTACACTATTTACCATCGAATCTAAATATATTCCACTAATGAAGCAATTAAAAAATCTTTGTGGATTAAAGGCTTGTTAAAAGAATTGTGTGTTTAAATGGTGATGTAGTTGTGTATTTTGATAGTCAATCCACAATAATTTATATAAGAATCTCTTATTTCATGAATGTACTAAACACAATGACACAATCTCTCATATATGGGCACCAAAGTATCGTCCTTAGAGCCTGTTTGACAATCATTTTGGTAGAAAAAAAAATTTTGAATAATAATTTTTAGGAGAACGTATAATTAAAAAGTATGAAAAAATTTTTAGTATACATGTAAAAAATTTTATTGTATGAATGTGTGACTGAAAATAGTCCATAACAAACCATCAAATAAATTAAAGAGTGTCAAACAAACACTTAATAAAGTTCAAAAGTTGTCTAAGCCTTTTGAACATGAGTTCCGATTTATATTGGATTTTTTGATTGGGTAACTACTATGTTGTTTATTCTTGATTGTAGGCCACATCAAGGTGGATGATTGTTGGACTCGTGTTGCTAAAAACCATTAGGGCAATGACGTAGTCTAATTGATAGACTATTTATAAATTTGTATCCAAACGACGATTAAATTGTCATGTTTTTATTCTCAATAAATTCGGAATTTTCAATTCCAATACCAATACTTCAGGTAAATAAAAATCAAAGAAGGGTAACTTTTTCCTTCTTTCAAATTGTAAATTGGTAACTTAAAACTGCTGTCATAGTTAAAGTCCATTATTTCAAGAAATTTACAAAGCATGAGCAGATATATATTTCAAAGGAAACACAATTTTAGAATCCTTATGTAGATATCAAGTCCATTTCTTGATATCCGGATTAGAATTCGAAGAAGAAAAATTTCCATTGGTCGAACCTGCCAACACGAACGGATAAACTAAGTTATTTACTCCCGGCTGCATCGTGACATTTTCGTTAGAATATCGAGATATCCAACTTATACATTGTGGATAGAAACCATCTGACATAGAATTCTCAATGGCATTCTGCATCACTTGAGTATTAGGATTCGCGTCTATCCGAGCAAATATATTGCTAGAATTCACCTCCAGTGGATCGAGCAACGAAAACATTGACTCGACTTTTGAATCGAGGCTCGTCTCATCACAGCATACAACTTGAGAATCTTGAAGCAGGTGATTCTCAATATCGTATAAAACTCGTGCATTTGGATTAGGTATCCCGGAATCTCCCACATAATTCGGTGAAGGATGAGCGTCGGCAAATTGTGTTACTGAATTAATAGGTGCTGCAACTTGAATATTTTCTGCTGTAGGAAAACTTCCTCCTTGTCCCCAACCAGTCCGATTTTGAGGCAAAAATTGATAGTTTGACATTGTTCTATGGAAATCCTTAACTGCAACAAAATAATAGAGATACTCAAAATTAAAACCTAAAAATTTCAACGTTGTTTACAAAATTAATCTCATACCTGATGTGTTTGGAGGATGTACAGGAGGCGTCGTTCTTATTGTTGTAGGATAAGCTTGATACGGATATTGCATACCGGGGAGAAATCTCGATCCGTGTCCATAGATGTTGAAGGTGGATTCCGAACATCCAAAAATATTTAAGTCGAAGAAAGGAGATTCTTGGCGTGGAAAGGGTTGATGGCTCAATGCGAACATTCGTTCATCACATTGCAAAAGCATTGGGAAGTGTTTGTCGAGGATTCCCGGTGCGAATTGAACATAGTGTCTCCTGGTCAAATAGTAACAAATATTATACAGTGTTGAACTCAACTCGGTTGAAAAGTATAGCTTCTTTTCTTTCTTAAGAGTGTCCACAGTATTAAGATGTACATGACAGATGATCAAATTCTCATGGAAGTTCTGATAACTTGTGTAGGATAATTAAAACCAGCAACTTTGACAAACAAATCCAAATTTTGTTACTTCAGTAAACCAATAATGCAAAGAACATTTATCACGACAAAATTCCAAAGTATATTTACAAAAGAATAAAGATGGCATTCAAGTGTCATTAATTGATGGATCATTTTAAAAGTAGGGATATGCGTTTAATTTAAGATGACATATCACTTAAAGTCACGTATATTGATGTTATACTACATAACATTATTCTTTATGAAGGAATATAAGGATTGAATGATGAATACCTCCAAATTGAAGCCTGACCTCCAGTAAAATCAGACGACTGTTGCCAAAGGGTATGCTTTCGTGGTTGGGGATTGGTTTCACGGTAGAACAATGGAGGTTGATCCAACTGCACCAAATTTAAAGTTTTGAGTAAACTATGTGTTAGAGATAAAACATAACTCTACCTCCACTTGTCGTTATCTACTAAGTGTATATATCTTTTGTACTAGCACATTTAGAGAATACTAACCTTAAGTGGAAACATTGTATTTTAGCTTGTCTTAAAGTGTTTCCACTACATTCTTTGTATATTCTTCTATGTAGTATTGAATGAATTGAGTTGCCATTATTTTTCCTCAAACTCTTTACAAATTACAACATGATAGAGTTCATTAAATTCAAATGAATAATTCAATCTAACTAAGATTTAAACGAATAGAGAGATTTCAAGATCGGTATGCTGATAAGAGTAACCATCTTAAATGGGCATGTTAGGGGAGAAATCTTGGTGCGGTGGAATTGCAACAAATTTGATAAAATGAACGAGCAACTACAATGACTGCATTATTCAAGAGACAAGTCAATAAGAAATAAAAGATAACACTACTCTCCAAACAAATTAAAAGAGCTCACAAAGAATTCAGAATAAAATGAACATAAAAAGAGGTTGGATTAATAAAGTAGTGCCGTAAACCAAGCACAATTATTGTTGCTTCCAGTTCTCGTTATTTCTAGCTACATCATCCTCCCGGCAAGAGAATATTCGTCCCCGAATCAAGCATATAGGATCAATCATATCTCAAAATGGCGGGGATTTACTCGCGAAGTCTACAGGAAAAAATCAACAAACATATAACAAAAGATGAACTGATATGGTTGTCACAAAACTTGCATCCTCAAATTTCACAAAACCAAAACAAAATCCCTGTAGTCTGTTGCTTCAAACCTGAATGCCATAACTCTTTAAGGTTCCAAATATTTTGAATACTTTCTCGAGTAAGGCATCAATAGAAAGTAGAGCGTCAGTAGCATTCTTAGGTATGCCAATGGAATGACCATTGTAACGTTCCTAAATTCTGGAAACTATTCATTGGTGATCTCAGCATTGAGATCCTCATCGAAAATTGGGCCCCTGTTTTGACACATTATCTAAAAATACATTCTTTCGAAACTCATTTTCAACCACACATTATTCAATAAAATAATATTTTTCTTCACATATAACTTTTACTTACTTTTTAACAACATATTTCCCATCATATCATTATTTAAAATACATTCTTTTTTCAATAATATCCATCAAATACACTCCGAAACACACTCGTAGGTATAATCCTCTACAAAATCTTTTGTACTCTAATGACCCACAACGTCATCAAACACAATAGTCCTGTTATAATCCTCATTTCCTCAGTCGCTTAATAGTTTTCAAACAGCTTGGCGGTGGCCAATCTCTCCACATTTAGGGCCTGTTTAGGCTGAATTAAAATCTAATTTTAACATAAGTCAAAGTCAAACAATCAATATTAACCACATCTTTCATAGGTCCCACATCTTTTCAATCACACATTTCAAAAATTTCTATCACAATCCACTAAAAATCTAATTTTAATCTCCATCAAACACCCTCTTAGGGTCTGCTTGGGATAAAATTGAAGAGAATTTGAGAAAAACCCACCAATTTGGTAAGTTGTGAAAGATAGCCAAAATTACACTATACCAGTTTTGGGTGGTTTCTAACCGATGCCGAAGAAAACTAACAAGTACCGATTTTTCCAACCTCTCATAAATGACATCATTCAAAAAAAGACCTCGCAAGTAGGCCATATTAACACTTCAAGCCAACCCCCACGCGTCCAGCTAAAGGAGCAGAGGGCTCTCTATAACCAGCCTGAGGCATTGCAGGTCGCATAGTCGCTAGGGCACCTACAGAATGGATGATGGGTGCTGGTGGTGCATTACCAGCTGTAAATGGGTGTAGCTGCTGGGTACTAGTGCTATTAATCCCCCCAGAAATTGAACTTTCACAACTCATTTGTCTCTCCACATGAATCGCAAAATATAGGTGCAATCAAATTAAACCTATCCTGAGAAGTAATTTGCAGACCTCTGATATACCTGGAAACTTCTTAGTGGAAACCTCTGTTCCTCGCCTGAAACTCTTACCAATGCTAATAATCCACAAACCTGTCCAATCTCCATTCTTGTTTCTCAGTCTGATATGAACACAATTCCTTCTCTCTTGCCCTCAAAAATCTTGTGTGGCACCATACTATGTTAGCTGAGTTTGATGCATTAATTCGTATGGTTCGTGGTTACATTTTCCGTACTTTGCCTCAAAACATAGTAAGTTGTAAATGGGCATTTCAAATAAAATGAAAACTTGACGGTACCATCAATAGTTTCAAAGTTTGACTTGTTGCAAAAGGTCTTTACCAGCTTTCTAGTGTTGATTATACATATATGTCTCAACCTCTCAGCTACACTGATCAGTCTCATCCCACCTATGTTTGTGCGTGCACAAGGCTATTTATGGTCTCAAGCAAGCTTCTCGTTTACGTAAAACCATGAGCTCCGTGGCTCCCTTCTTCAAATCGATGAATTATCGCTCCGACACTTCATTATTTATTTAATCAGGTTGGTTAAACTCTCTATACTCTTGTTTTCGTTGATAACATAATTGTCATTGTCATTAATTATACACTAATTTATTCATCATTGACTTTATTTCCCAACTTGGCTATCACTTTGCCCCCCCAACTTGGAAGTTATCCCTTCGACCTATTTCTCTTTCAGCGCCATTATATTCATGATTTACTCCATCATACAAATATGTATGGTTTTCGGTTGGTTCAAACACTTACGTCCCCATCTACCTGTATGCACTTCAGTGATGGGTCATCTCATACTGATGCCACTGAATTTTGACTGGTGGTTGGCAATCTCCAATATCTCTTATTGAGAAGGTTAGACATCATCTCCACTGCCGACAAATAGTCTCAGTTTATGCATTGTTCAACAATCAAACATTGGGCCTCGGTGAAATGCCTGTTGCGATCTTTGTGTCATTTCTCATTATAACTTTTTTCTCCACCATGGTTCTCTCTTTCCATGCCCATTATATATTATCATATCTCCACTATAGCCCATGTAGTGTTCCTTGGTTGTAATCCCATAGTTTAAGAGCTCTTGCAAGAAACGCTTAGTTGTTTGTTCCTCCACGAAAGCTAAATATCGAACTGTTGCAAGCACCGCTATCCTATTGATAAAATTTCTTCTAGGCAAACTAGGCATTTGTTTCTCATCTACTATGACAATGTAGTCATTACCTATCTTTCCTCGAACACGGTGCTTCACTTCCTAATGATACATATTGAAATCGAGTTCCACTTCATTCATGATCGTGTAGATAGCTTGACCAAACCACTATTACTCCAACTACATTAGTACGACATTGGTGTTGCTAAGGGCAACATCATCTCGAAGGGCATGTTAGAGATAACATATAAATCCTCATGTTAAGGATGACAAACGGTCCAACTCATTCGTAGGGTCGACTCATCCACTCGACCTATGTGCCACTTGAGTTTGTATTGAGATGAGCTATGGATTGATTCGAGCTCGATATTTTTCATGAGCCAAGCCGGCACAGCTCTTGAGGCCCACAAGCTAGCTCATCTTGAGCTTGTGGTTCGGTTCAGGCTCGACTCGCATCCACACAAGCCAAACCTTGTTTGTGGACATGAGCCAACCCGACTTGTCCTTTGGGTCTAGCCGAGCTCGGGTGTCTCAAGGCTAAGACAACTCGACTCATCCACTTGGCCCATGGACCACTTGAGCTCATATTGAAATGAGCTATAGGTCAAGCTCGACTCGTATCCATACAAGCCAAAGAATGAGTCGAGCCTTGTTTGTGGATATGAGCTAAGGTCGAGTCGAGCTCCAGTGTCTAAGGGTCGAGCCGAGTGGCACATTGCCATCATACCTCTTGTGTTTATCTTCTAAGTGTATATATCTTTTGTATACTAGTTCTTATCTAGTTATCTTCTTAAAGTGTTGAAAGTGGAATTATTGTATTTTAGCCTGTTAAGGTATTTCCAATGGATTCGGTGTATAATTTGCTTCATAGTAATATATGAAATTGAGTTGCCATTATTCTTTTTCAAATTCTTCCCTACCACAAGTAGAACACAACTTAATAATGGACAATAATTGAACATTGCATTATATTCATTAACTAATGACACAAGGCAAAAAGATATAACCTCAATTTCCAAAGTTCCTTCTCCATTAGGAGGCATAATTGCTCGAATCCCAATAATATCAGACCACAGTGTCTCGATCTTACACTTCAACGGTCTTTGTAGAATCTCCCATACAATTTTGCGTTTCGCATAGTATATCTTTGCTACCAGGTCCCCTTCATATGTAGTCATCCTCTATCACATATCAACTTCGTACTATTAACATTTCGAAAAAAAATATTTCTATTGATAAAGCATCATCTAAGAATTTCATATCAAGAAAATCTATCGAAAAGTAATTGAAGAAAAAAGGAAACACCTGCCATGTTCCAATTCGAAGCAATTTCGCAGGGAAATTTGAAGCCTTCACTTTCTCACTATAATTCTTTTTGGTTTGAGAACGAACTTTTTGCTTTCCTTTCGCGAGTGTCTTGTGCACTAGATCAACAAAAGATGGCGTTTTTCGCAGGGTCAAGCCTAAAGGGCTTGAGTTTTCAGAAGAATCCATAATTCCTTGCTCCTAAATCCATTAACAAAATAATTATTTTAATAGATACAAAAATATATATACACACACATAAGCATTATTAATAATACTCATGCATGATTTGCTTAACTAAAATACCCTATAATTGCTGGGAAAAAAAAAAAAAAAAGAAACTCCGTGAAATTACAGATTTAAACAACAACACACTTCCTTTTTGACACATCAAAATGAAGATCTTTATTTTTAAAATAATAATAATAAATTACATGCAATCATAGTTTTTCACAAAAATTCACAACTCTGTCAAGATCAAAAACATAAAAAGATCCAGCTCACCACATAAAAACTTATATATATACNAATAATAATAAATTACATGCAATCATAGTTTTTCACAAAAATTCACAACTCTGTCAAGATCAAAAACATAAAAAGATCCAGCTCACCACATAAAAACTTATATATATACATATACATATAGAGAGAGAGAGAGAGACAGTATCGAGTTTCAAAACAACATGCAAAATCAAATAAGCAGCCATGCAGGCTGCATCTATAGTCATATACATAGATCTATACTAGAACAAGACTTCAAAAGGTACAAAAACACTTAAAAGAACCTGCATATCGAATTCAGGCAACACCTTGGAGCCAGATTGCTCAGATCCCTCACTTTCATAATTCCAATTTCCAGGCTCAAACTCTTCAGACGTAGAGAAACCTTCATCCTCCATCACCAGATTGTGTTAAACACTGTTCTTCTTCCTCGATAAAGAGAAATTTTCATTTAAAAAGCAGAGATATGCAAATGATTGTATACAATGAAACACTGAATCTATATATAAGGGTCCGTCAGAAGCGGGGTGAGAAAGGAAAAAAGCAGAGAGAAAAATTAGTTTTTTTTTTTTTTTTGACAAAAGACCAATCATATAATGGCGGTCGCATCAAAGGACTCCCCTTGACTTTAAAAAACTGACGTAATTTGTTTTCCTTAAAATCTTAAAACACTTAAAAAAAAATTTTTATTATATTTTAATTTTTGGCGGAGCTCTAGATTATTATTATTATTTTTTTTTTTAAGAATTGCAATTCATTTTAATTTTACTAGTATACGTAATTTGGTGTCGTAAAGTTTTATTTTAATCGTGATGATTGTAAACGTGTTGCATGCTTTATTAAAATTCTCAAATAAAATTTTCAGTCATCTGAATTCTTAAATGAAATAAGTTGAAGATATGTGGAAAAAATGAGTGATCGTTAATGCACTTACTTTAAACAATTTTTTTTCAAGATTTAGGTATAATTATGTTGATTTTCTATTTTGTGTGATTTCTTATGTCACATTTTCAAATTTATTTAGAGAATATATTAAGCCCTGCTTGATGGTCATTTTTTTCTCAAAAAAATATTTGAATGGTGATTTCTAGGAGAATGTATAGTTAAAAATAGAAAAAAAAATTAAATTTACGGGCAGAACATTTTATTGTATGAATATATGGTTAAAAATTAGTACGTAGAAAAAAAAATTTCAAATAATGGTTGTCGAACCTGTTAAAAAATTTGATGAATCCATATTTCTTTTGGAATTTTTTGTCACAAAAGTCGGCTAAACACTGACTTCTTTATGTCGTCTATGATTACCAATAGAAGTAGGTCGTCTGTTTACTAGTTGACAAAGTTTGTGTGAAATTTTCATTACTCTCGTCATCTCATCCAAAAATCAAACGTCGTGCACCCTTTATGATATAAATTTCACCACCAACGTTTGAGTTATTAAATCCAATGACTTAAGAGCAGCATTATTAAATTTCACAAGTTTATGTTGTCCCCTAGTAATGTCTTTTGAATTCAATATTAAAATATTCAAGATTGATTTGATATTACAAATAATTTTTTAAAATTACTTAAAAAGTTGAATTTATTTTTTAATTTAAAATCAAACTTGTTTTATCGATTTCTCTTGAGTTAATCTCTTCTCTTTAACCGCATCCACATGTTGCGCAAGTATCTTTCAAGTCGAGCTTTAAAATATTTTCAAATTTGATTTGATATTAAAAAATACGCTTTAAAATTACTTACGATTGACATTTGATCCTCCGACCCAAACACGAACAAAATTTATTAATGAATTTTCTTTAATTAATCTCATTACTCTTGCTCAGCTTCTTATTCCGTTTTGGTCACTGATTGATTTGATTAAACTCCATGTAAGCAACATTTAAGCAATTTGTTTAACTTAATTTAATTTAATTTATTTTTAATAAAATATTCGAAATTGTTAATGAAGTATTGACCAACTTAAATAATAATAATAATAATATTCAAGAATAAACGTGATAAATGAGTTATGCCGCCGGCTGCTGTATACTTGTGTTTTACACTATTTGCATAAACAATATACATATATTGAAGTATGAAACTATAATATTTATTTCACTTTTAAACTAATATTATCTACAATGATTTGTTTCTGTTGGGTTTGTGACAAAATTTTTATGTGATTTAGAAGTTTGTTGCATGAAGGAAGCTTATTTAATCTTGATTTAGAAGTCCGATTTGATTAGCAATCAAATCTCATGATGTTTTGGGAGTTTGATTGAATTAACGACTTGGAGATGAAGTAAAATACTTTGGAGTGGAAAAGATGAAAAAAAATAATTACAGCATGCATGGCGCCGCGACGCCGGCGCCCCTGAATTGGGCAGCGAACCCAGGGCTGCAACATCGGGCTCGGGCGTTGCGGCGTCCATGGTGCCCGGTAGCGAATTTTTTGCGATTTTCTCGTTTTATCCGGATTTTGGGACTTCTTCTTTATCTTGGACTCCACAACTTTGAGATTTGATTTCTATAAATACTTTACAAAGTATATGCACTTAAAAAGGAGAAAAATGCATGACTCAAGAGAGATTATAACAATTAGATCTTGTGTATACATTTGAAATAAGAGAGAATTGTTTCGATTATATTGAGAGTGTCAAAATCTTGTAAGACAATTGGTTGTTTCTTAGTATAATAAATTCTCATCTTCCACAATTTTCTTGATTGTTGTGTGATTCATTAAATTTCATATTATCCATATAATTCGTTGTTTCTTAGTATAATAAATTCTCATCTTCCACAATTTTCTTGATTGTTGTGTGATTCATTAAATTTCATATTAGCCATATTTATCGTCTTTAATTATTTGGCTAATTTCTCAACAAGTGATATCAAAACGTTCTTGATATCGGGGTTGTTTCATAACAAGTGGTATCAGAGTTAAGGATTTTTTTGGCTATTTTTTAGGGGGTCCAAATTGATTATTAAAGCGAGGTTGGAACAATGTCGATTGTTCAGGGATGACACTTTAAAATTTAATATTCTGCTTCCGGATTGCAACTGTAGATTTTCATTGTGGCAAATCAAGATGTGAGTGATTCTTGCTCAATTGGATCTTGATGATGATTTGTCGAAGATTGATAGAATGCCGAAACAATGACCTTCGGAGGAGAAACAACGGAATGATCGGAAAGCCCTATCTCAGATACATCTTAATCTTTCTAATACAATTCTTCAGGATTTGGTAAAGGAGAAAAGTGTTTTGCATTGTGATTGAAGTTGGAGTAGCTTTGTATGACAAAGAACTTAACAAGTAAATTACACTTGAAGCAGCGTTTGTATTCTCATCGTTTGACGGAATGTGGATTTTTGGAAGGTCATCTATCGCTGTTTAAGGAAATCGCCACTGATTTGGAAACGATGGAGGTTAAGTATGATGAAGAGGATTTATGAGTGATATTGTTATGCTCGTTGCCGCCTTCATATATGACTTTTAGAAATACCATTCTCTATAGTTGGGATACTCTTACAATTGACGAGGTATATGATGCGCTTTATTCTAAGGAGAAGATGAAGCATCTGGTCGTCGGTTCTGAGACTCGTGGAGAAGGTCTTATTGTTCCTGAGAGGAAGACGAGTAGTCATTGAAGGGGTGGAGTAAAGGATAGTAATAGCGGTATCGTCTATTGATATTGCAACAACAAGGGGTACATAAAGAAGGATTGCTACTACAGATCAGGATGAACAATCAGAAAGTTTCGGTAATGTTAATCTTGCAGAAGAGAACGGTGATGAAGATTTGTTGGCGATTACTTAAGGTGACTCTAAACCTGACGAGGATTGGATTCTTGATTCAGCTTGTACTTTTCATATGTGTTCAAATCGGGATTGATTTTCTTCATATGAAACAGTTACAAGAGATTTCGTGATGATGAGAAGCAATGAGTCTTGTGGAATAGCTGGAATTGGTAACGTCAAAATTAAGACACTGAATGGGACAGTTAGAACACTTGGCAGGTTCAACATGTTCCAAGTATAAATAGAAATGTGATCTTTTTGAGTGCTCTTGATTCAAAAGAGTACATGTATACCGATGGAGGTGGAATTTTGAAAGTTAGCATGGGTGCTCGGGTTGTGTTAAGGGGGCGGAGAAAGTCCCGGTTATATGTGTTGGAAGGTTCGACAATCACGGAGAAAGCAGCTGCAGCTTATGGTTTAGTAAGCGGTAATTCGGGTAGAGTTGGTTGTGATCGGGTTGTTCATGGTGATTTGGACAATAATATTGGGAAACCTTCTAGTAGATCAGGTAGAGCTGGTTGTGATCTTGTTGATCATCGGGTTGTTCATGGTGATTTGGACAATAATATTGGGAAACCTTCTAGTAGCTCAGGTGGAACTGATTGTGATCTTATTGATCATGGTGATTTGAGCAAGTTTGACAACTCAGATGGAGTTGGGATTGCTTGTGGTAGTTCTAGCAGGTTTATTGACTCAATTGGATCTGGAAGTGAATATGAATATGATGATTCAAGCAAGGATGGCGTGCAAGGTAGTTCTACTGGTATGCAGGGCTGAATGTAGTTCACAGTTGCTGAGTATGCCCGGAAGGGGCATGGCGTGCTCGACAGGGCATGGGGTGTCCGATTGGAACATGGTAGAAAAGTTGGGGAATTACTTGAAGAGTGGAGATCTAATTCTTTGTTGTGGAATTTGTGTCAAGGTGGAGTTTGTTAGGTTTTTGACAAAAATTCTATATGATTTAAAAGTTTGTTGTATGAAGGAAGCTTGTTTAATTTTGGTTTAGAAGTCCGATTTGAATAGGAATCAAATATCATGGTGTTTTGGGAGTTTGATTGAATTAAGGATCTAGAGATGAAGTAAAATACTTTGGAGTTGAAAGGAAGAAAAAAAAAAATTACAGCATGCTCGACGCCGCAGTGTCAGGCAAGAGGCGCCGCGGCGCCGCACCCCTGAACGGGGCAGTGAACTCGGCGCTGCAACATCGGGTCCGGCATCGAGGTCCCAGGTAGCGGATTTTTTGCGATTTTCTCGTTTTATTCGAATTTTGGGATTTCTTTTTCATCTTGGATCCACAACTTCGAGATTTGGTTTCTATAAATACTCCATAAGGTATAGACACTTAAAAAGGAGAAAAAGGCAAGACTCGAGAGAGATTATAATAATTAGGACCCGCAACTTCCTATTTGCTGCTAAAAACAGATTCTGAAAGAGAATTTTGCTAAAATGAATATAACTTCTATGTATTTTTCATCACATTTTCAAAGGGAATGTACTCCTTCAAAATGGTTTCGGAGTTTGCTCATTTTATGATACAATAATACGTTAAATTGAGTATAGAAATAAAGAAAAAGTTTGTTTATCCGTTGTTTAATATAATTTTCTAAGCTTTTTAAAATTTTGTGATTCAAAATTTTCTTGAGTTTCACATAGAGATTCAATTCCACATACTTTGTGAAAAGTGCTAATTATTCAATAATTTCGCATCTTGGATCCCTAAAAATAAACAAATTTAGTCATAAAATGTAAAGATATTTGTTTTTCTAATTTATCAAGAAATTATATGAGTGAAGAAAAGAAGATGTCATAGGGTAAGGGGTTATGAAGTTGGGGGTTGGGGTAGGATAAATCTAATATAAACATATACTCGTAGCACGTGATTATTTCATATGGGAAAATATGGATAATGGCTGGTCTCAAGCTTTGAGCACTTTCCAGTTTCCATGCGTATCACTTTTTTACTATTAATTGAAAATCATGGTTATTATATAAAACACACACATACATTTGTGTGCGTGTTCCTATTCAATACTTTTATGATGACACAACATTGTGTAATGATAGGGATGTTCTTAATTTTAATATGACTATCATCCATCTAATTGATAAACTATAACCCAAAATATAGGACTTTATACTGAGCGCCGTCATTGAAAATTCTCCGACACTCCTTTTAGGTGTATATTTTTGTAAACGGTTGTTGGCTTGTCGAAATTCGAAGTTCGAATTTAGAAGGTATAAAGGAAAGAATTAATATCAATATACACACGTTATCCCAGTTGTTCTTACATCACAAAATGACAACTTACTTGTCTCATTCATCATTTCGGTGATGAATTATCTCTAATTAATCTTTTTTACTAACTTACAATTAATGACACATAATGTAGAATCTAATATGCAACTAAGCTTGTAATCTTGGTAGGGCCAAGATACCTTGTACTTTATTTGCATAGTATGATTTCCAAAATGGAAATTGGCCAAAGTTTTATCCATGAAAGTTAGTCAATCACAAATCCTAATAGGAAATCTAGCCACTTGATATGATCTCCTATAGATACTATTTTCTATTCATTTCACTCCCACTTTTCTTTTTCTCTCTTAGACATCATTGAGGTAATCATACCACCCTTGTAAGTGTCCAATTTGATAAGAAACATGCATGAAATCTTAGTAGGACCACTTTAATATTATTATTGACAATGAAATTTTAGCCTGCATTAGGCAAATTTATAAATTGGTCAAACATAATTTTTTTTAACACATTTCAATGGACTCATAAGTACTATTCATTACTCATCTCCATATATTTATAAACTAAATTGTTTATAACTTCTTCCCAAACAGAGGCTGAGTTTTTTTTTTTTCATATAATTTTTAATGTTATTCTTTTCTAACTATAGTCCAATACCATATTGTGTTGTGAAGCAACACCAAAAAGATTTGAACCACATTTTAGTAATTTTTTGGCAATATTTCAATTGTAAACTTTGATGAAATGTATGGTAGTTAAGAAAAATCTTTAAACCTAATGTAGTAGTTAAGAAATATTTCTATTTAGTTGTGCTTGTTATTTGGAACTAGATGTCAGAAATCAATAATTAAAACATATGGGTTAAAATGTTAACCCTAATTAGTCTAAAATTTTCTACATTCATTATATGTTATTTACAGTAAACTCAATAACCCTACTGTTATACACTACGACGAAAATATTGAATATTTTGATACTAATTTGTTGTAAAATAGGCGAGAAAATAATATGACATAATATGAAGTAATTGATCACAAACTCAAGAATAAAATAATTGGCAAATGAATGGAGTTTTCACTAAAATATGGAGAAAGAATATAATGATTTTGTATTTTTAATTTATCTAACTCAATCTAAAATACAATGAAAAGCTAAATATATATAAGGGATGTTTGAATCCTCAAAAGTAGAGTTGTAGATGAAATAAAAAGCTAAAACGGGTTAAAAATACGAAACCAAACTGGACCGGATAAGCCTGCCGCTCGAGCTCTAGGCGAAAGACCATCTCGGGTGGCGCCGCTCAAGTGGTAGGCGGGCAGTAATCAGGCGACATTGAGGCTTTGTGTCTCGGGTTGAATCCGATTTTCTTGACTCTTTTTCTCTTTAAAATCTTCAGTGTTCATATCTTAACCTCTTCGAGTTCAACACAAATTCCTAACTCGCAATTGTGCTTCCAAATAGAGTTTCAACTAGAATTTAACAAATAAACTTCGAATAGAATTTCAAAGTGGAATTCCAGAAGAATTTCTTGTTAAGTCGACTTTAATTAGAATTCTCAATTATGTTCAAAGTAAAAATTTTAGTCACATCCTAATTCTAACACCTACAAAAAAATTAATTATGAAAAATAAGTTAAATTTTATTTATTATCTCATATACTTCACATAAATTATCCCAACGTAACCTCAAAATTATTATTTTTTTCCCTGATCTATCTTTAAATGAGTGTTTGAAACTTCCTTCCCCGGCTGAAAAGGTATTATCTTGAATTGACTGATGATACCAACCCACTTAAACGAAAACAGGTCCACTTCAAGCCGAAAGTAAAATTACTGATTGTGGAAAACTGAGGGCATAACCAAGGACAAAGTGCATTGAAAAATTGGGCTTCATTGGGACTCGTTATACGTAAGCATCATAGTCGATCTCAAGTCAGGTAAATATATATGTGCTATTGTATATATTTATTCGAATTTTCCCACTTCAAAAGTTCAATGCAAACTAACCGTTATTTCAATAATTTTGAAATCGACTATATGAATATTTTTGTTATTTTACTCTCTTCTATGCTACGAGGAATTTGAAGCAACAAGTTCTTTAGCAAAGATTACTGAAAATCACATTATTCTTGTGAACAAAATTCTGTTACAATAATTGTCAATGATCTTACGTTAAATATTTGTATTTGTTCAGTGAATATGATCTTACAATTTGTACAGCTTAGATTAGAAAAAGACATTTACTGTTGAAATTATTGACATGGGAGATTCTTTCCTTGTCAAGGCAATAATTATCTGAATGAAAAACATGAGAAGTGGTGAGCTTGCAAATGATTGCTGGAGCACCACATTGCATCCAAGTGGGGGTGGGACCCCCCTAATTGGTAGATCCAAAGCTTTTAGAGATTCAATCAAACAAGAGTTTTCAAACATGTTTTATAGGGATGTCAATGGATCGAGTCGATAGCACGAGCTCGGCTCGCTCGGGCTCGTTTGTAAGCTCGGTTCGTTACTCGTGGGCTCGGCCCAAGAGCTCGTGAGCTCGTAAAAAAAAATTTTTTTTTTTATATATATAAAACTATACAGACCTTTAAAAAAAATTTAAAAAAAAAAAAGAAAAAAAAAATTTTGACGAGCCGCTCAATTATTCTATTTAAATCGTTATTTAATGTAAGAATATATTAGGAAAAATGCAATAAAAATTTATATTTTCGATTATATCTATGTAAAAATGGAATCGAATCTATCTTTATAGGACGAAGAAAGTATCACATTTTTTAATTAAAAATTTGATTTTAAATACATATTTCATAAAACTCATAATTTTATCAATTTTTCAACTTCACGTTATATTATTTTTTATCGAGATCTGCTAATTTTTTTTTATAAAAAAGGTTTTTCAAACAATCCTTTAGTATTTACTACAAATCCCTGGACAGAGAGATCGGCCACGCTCTTACTCTCAGCTTCAAGAAAGACCCTACTATGGGCTTTTACTTGAAAAAAAAAAAAAAAAAACTCAGCCCAATTCCTCTTTCTTTTTAGATATAATTAGGCATAGTACAACTTGTTCTCTGTAGAAAATATGAAAAATACTTCAATTTAGAATTTAAATTTTAACTTAAACCCAATTAAAATTTTTTGAGGAATACTTTCTTTGATTCAATAAATATCACCTTAACTTAAATTAAACTTACTCTCGATCGAAACATCAAACCAAAACCTAACACCACACAAAAACTACCACCTCACAATCGCTGTCAATAGCCACGAAAAATTGGACACCCCCGATGCATCTTCCTATACTCGAAGCCACCACAAACCAAAGCCAACCCCAATGCTCAGATTTGAAATAGTTCTAGGATTTCATGTTGAAAGATTGACACTATGGTGGTGCTCGATGTCAAATTTGTTGATAATGGTGATTTATTTATTTATGTGGAGGCAATTTTTCGGTTGTTATCGATGGTGAATGTGGTGGTTGATGGTGGGCTTTGAATGCTTTGACTATGTGGATGGTAACTATAAGTAACACATTATGTTACCTTTATGAAACGTTGATTCTAATTAAAAGTGACAGATTTGATCACCTTCTGAGGGGTTTAAAAAATGCTCAAACTTTTAGATGGTAATGTGAGTACTTTTTAGAAAATGTTTCAGTTCTAATCAAATTAGGACAGTAACTTCAAGAAATTTACAAAAATGAACATCAGAGGAAACAGAAATTCTTTCCCGTTTGAAGATTTGCTACAAAGGAAAGAAGAACGAGTCTATTTATGAAAGGAAAACTCCGAAAAGAAACATTTCCTAGCTTCCTAATAGTAGATATTAATTAAGTTCATTTCCTAGATATTTGGATTAGAATTCCAAGTTGAACAAATCATCGAACCTGCCAATTCAAATGGATTCCACCGTATGTATACTTCCGGTTGCACCACAAGGTTTTCGTTCAAATCTCGAGCTATCCAATTCATAGGTTGTGGAAGGAAACCATCTGATATAGGACTTTCAGTACCATTCTGCATCAATTGATTATTAAGGTTTACTTCCGGTTGCACCACAAGGTTTTCGTTAGAATCTCGAGCTATCAAATTTGTAGATTGTGGAAAGAAACCATCTGATAGGGAATTCTCAGTTCCATTCTGCATCACTTGATTATTAGGGTTTTCGTCTAACGGAGTAAGTCCATTGTTAGAAGTCGCATCCAGTTGATCGAGCAATGAATACATAGGTTCAACTTGTGAATAATCTAGCAAGTGATTCTCAAATTGATAGTTTGTCCTTGCAGCAGGGAAATCCATAACTGTTAAAAAATAGTACATATTCAAAATTCACAATCGAAAACTTTTAACATTTTTTTTCACATAATTAATCTCATACCTGATGTTGAATGTGAAGGAATTACTCGAGGTGCCAAGGTTAATGGTGTGGGATAAATTCGAGGGAGAAATTCCGATATAGGGGTATTGAAAGAGTCGAAAAAAATGGATTCTTGGCTCGGGAATGGTTCGTGGCTCAATGCAAATAGTCGTTCATCATTATGTAAAAGCATTTGGTAGGGTTTATCAAGGGTTTTGGGAGCAAACTGAACATAGTGTCTCCTGATCAAAGAGCGACAAATATCATTAAATATTCAATTCAAGTGAATTAATACAATGGATAAAATTTTAACTTCTCTAGTACACCTCATTAAACATGTGAGTCGACTTTGCTACCACATGTACAATCTACAATACTAATTGTGATAGTGAACTAGAAAGTATTCTCATAACGCATATTTCGTGTATTATTTAAAAAAAAAAACACGAGCAAACGTATTTTTTGAAGAAAAGAGAAGGGATATAAAAATTTTAACGAGCAAAACAAGTTTAATGTAAACAAAAATAAATTAATATACGTAAATTTCGTCTACAAAACAACAAATAAGTGCACACTTTGACAAGAAGAACAAATGAAGATGAAATGATGAATACCTCCAAATGGAAGCTTGACCTCCTGTAAAATCAAGTGAAGGTATCCAAGCAGAATGTTTCCATGGTTGGGGTTCGGATTCGCAATAGAACAAAGGCGGTTGACTCAACTGCACAAAATTTCTCGGTTTAAGCTAAGTATCAAACTCACGATGGACAATAATTGAACGTTTTATTTAATGACAAAGGTCAAAAAAATAAAAAAATAAACCTCAATTTCCAAAGTTGCTACTTCATTATCAGGCATAATGGCTCGAATTGCTCTGATGTCAGACCATAGCATTTCGATCTTACGCTTCAACGGTCTTTGCAGAATCTCCCAAACAATTTTTTGCTTGGCATAATATACCTTTGCTACAACGTCACCTTCATACGTAGATCTCCACTGTCACAATTACAATTAATATAAATATATATTTTTTTTCCTAAAAATGTAACATTTCAAGAAAATCTATTGAAAAATAATTATGAAAAAATGAAATACCTCCCATGCTCCGATTCGGAGAAATTTTGCAGGGAAATTGGAAGCCTTGGATTTCTCATGGTTTAAGCCAAGATCTGTCGCCATTGAATGATCTTCTTGCTTTCCTTTCGCCAGTGCCTTCTCCACAAGATTGACAAAAGATGGCGTTCTTCGCAGTGTCAAGCCTAAAGGGCTCGACTCTTCGGAACAATCCTGGATCCCTTCCTGCCATATTTAACTATGAAACAAGTAATAGGGAAAAATATAAAAAGAAAAGAAAATATATAAATATGCATGATTTTATTAAAAACTAAGAAAAGCCATAAAATAACATATTCTAAACCTCAATCAATGCTATAAATTTCAAATTGGAAGATCAAACTATCATGCATGAAATCTAGTAAAAACATTCAATCATAGTTTTTCACAACTCTGTCAAGATCAAAAACATCACATATATATAGTGAGAGAGATGGCTAGAAGTAAAATGCAGCAAAGAATCATTAAGATTCCAAAACTCTCTCTCTACAATACATACAGATACATATAAATTCACATAATTTATATCATATGTATATATTTACACTTGAACAAGACTGTAAAAGGGACAGAAACACTTAAAAGAACCTGCAGATCCAATTGCTCAGAACCACCTGCAGTATCATTGCTTGAATTCCTTAACTCAAAACTGGGGTTCTTCTGAATTTTTTCAATTTCATCCCCCATCACTAGTTTGTATTAAACACTGTTCTTCCTCATCTAGCAAGAAATATTTTCATTGAAAAATTCCCACCAAAATTTGACTCAGATTTGCTCACTTTTTTGCAAAATGTTTGATTTTATTAACTTACAAGCAGTAGATTAGGGTACGCAGTGCGAATCCAGGGGCGACAGAAAACACGTTGAGAGAGAAACTAGCGATTCTTTTGCCAAAAAAAAAAAAAAAAGACCAATCATTTTACTGGTTATCCCATATAAGGACTCTCTCTTTAAACACTGAGGTTATCAACTTACCTTAGGATTTTCACCACTCGAAGGTCAAAATTGGCTCCTACATTTTGTTAATTACATCCCCCGAATCTGAGATTTTCTTATTATAATATGACATTTTTCTTTTTTTATTTATATTATTGAATTTTTCGTGTGAAATTTTTTCGTAATTAATTGAACCTACTACTTTCGAGTCTTTGCTTCGCCTTCTAGAAAGAATATCTAACATTTCCTAGAATTATTTTTGTTGATTTAAGATTTTAAGAGGTTTTTTTATTAATTTGAGATCGTGAATTTATATTCAAATTGTTATAATTATACTTTATATATAGTATTGATGTGGTGCATAGTTTAGTAACAATCTAAGTGAAAGTAGTAGAAGATATGGGTAAAACAAGTAAAATACCATTTATGTGCTTATTTTATCAAATCTTTTGAGTAAGAAATAATTTTCTTGATTTTCCATTTTCAGACTGAAAAATATAAATCTCACGATAAAGCAACTCTTTTTAAACATTCTTTCTTATTAATTAGGTCAAGAGCTACTTGGGATTGATTTTAGAGTCCAACTTTTTATTCCTGACAATTAGTCATAGTTCGGTCATAATTATTTTCAAAATACATTTTTCTCTCTTTTAATTTCAATCACACATTTTTTTAAAAACTAATCTTACCCGCAAATTTACAACTTTTCCTTATTTTTTAACCACAAATTCTTCATCAAAATACTATTCAAAAATACATTTTGGGCAAAAAAAAAAAAGAAAAGAAAAAGGGTCTCAAACATGCTCTTAGAATTAAGCAGCAAAATGATAGCTTTCAAAATTTTACTTTTAACCTTTTCAATTATTTATAATTAAAATCTAATTATTAAATTAATTATATGTCCTAAATTTATTGAGGTTCTAAAAATAACAAATCTTTCCATTATTTATATTTTTTTGATTTATATTTATATATTTTTACTATAAGGACCATGCTTTTATTTTGTAATTTGTAAGTTTTGAGATTTATTATACAATAACTATTTTTTCATTTTAATGTAACTATAATAAATATGTTGTCTTAGAGATATATTTGAAAATATTACATATTGTTATAAATGATATTTGATAGTACATTAAATTGTTGTAATAGTAAAAATAGTATTACAACACCAACAATGTGAATACAAAAGGATATCATTGTAATCAATGTCCATCTTAATAATTATACACTGTCACAATGAGGGATCACTTTTGTTAAACAAATTTTAAATTATGATTTTGAAACATACAACAATTTTGAAATTAAAATTTACGAAACATTTAAGTAATTATTTACACAGTTATTTTTTTTTCAACACAACAAAAGCTGGTTTTTCTTTAAAAGCACGTCAATACCAACCAAGCCTTGGAAAAAGCTTCTTAGCCCAGGATAAAGTCTCGGGTCAAACCAAATGGCGCCCCATAGACCCCCTCCCCCCCAAGAGAGGGGTGCCCGGTTTGACCCGGGATTTTATCCCGGGCAAAGGAGCACGGCTCCCAAGCCTTAGGCCACGTTTGTATTGATTTTAGAGATTAACTTTTGATTGTCAAAGAATCAGAAATTGTTGTAGATATTGATATATTTAAAAAAAATAATAATAATGGAAGAATTTGTACAATATAATAGATTTTGCGAAGCAGCAAATGGATAGCTTCTCAAATTTCGCTTTTAACTTTTCCATTTGACACTACTAATTATTATTATAAAAGTAAAAATAAATGTCATAGAAAATATTTGACACTACCTAATGTTGTATGCTTGTGTTTTACACCCTAGTAGTCTGCATATTACTTTTCTTTTAATGACCTAAAAGTTAATCCAAGACCAGAATTTCTTCTAATAAATTAAATTATAGGTGGCTATATTGGCAACAGGGTTTCTTATAAATGCATCACAATTTATTTGCATCGAAGGTCCTTAAACTTCACATATTGTATAAATCTATTTATATTCCAGAATTTTTCATCACATTCTAATCATCAATCTTCCATTAATTAGTTCATCTTGTCCCAATTACAGATTCCGTCCAAATATTTTATGAAGGGGAGCAAATAAGCAAAAAACAGCAATAACAACAAATACAAAAGTGCAACCAAGTATTTGCCCCTTATTGTAAAGAACACTTAACAAAATCTTTGGATGAAAACCATCATAAAGGACAATTTTGTCGCCCTCTTGTTATCACGCTAAGTCAACCTTTGATTTAGTGTAGAGGCTAAGAATTTCCTACTACTAGAATAAGACTAAGGAAAGAGAATACATTGCACAAGAGTTTGGGAGAATGTTATTTGTATTATGTACAAAGCTCTCTTCAATTTGGGACTTGACACTTTACAATGAGTTCACCACATATGTATAGTGTTTTCCTTCCGAAATGGAAGGCTATGATTCATATTTGATTATAGGATCTGTTTGATTGCAATAATAGAATTTGGATGGAAAGGAAATGAATTTCAAGGAATTGAAATAGTTTTACTGAAAATTGTCAATTAATTGTGTTTGATTTGTATAATTTTTCACCTGAAAAATGTTAAAATTATGGGTTTTTACACAAATAATTCTCAATTGAAATATGCTCCAAAAAATAGAACAGTAGGGAGGTAGTGAAATGGAAAGGGTACCTAGAAACTTCATCCCAAAGAGGGGCTTTAAGAATGGAATCACGAAATGCACGGTCCATATCGGATCTTATCTTTAACAAAGCCAAAGTTTCCTCACAAGGCCACGGATTAATAGGTGATTCCGGTCAAAATTTTCACCACCGTCGCCACTACCACCCTCATTTCTACGTTCCACAGCCACCCCATGAGCGGCTGCTCCACCACTTGTATGACTTCCATCAGCACTGTCGACACCAGAATTTCCCGAGAAAACTGAACTATCCAACATGACTTCACTTCACTTGGTAAACCCGAGTTTTCAAAGGAAAATAAGGTAAAAAAAAAAAACCTTTTCCATCTCTTGAAAATGTTGAGAGGTGAAAGAGAAAGGGAAAGTATGGGTTTTTCTCCCTTGCCAAGAAAACAAAAAACCAGTTGGACAAAAAACCAGTTGGAGGGTAAGAAAATGAATTCCTCATTTGGGTGAAATAGATGGTCACGTGAAGGAAAGTTAGAAAATCAATTATCAAGAAAATATTTCCTATCAAACAGGCTAAAAAGTGAAAATGGTAGAATAATTTCCATTTTTCATGAAAAATTTGGCCCATCAAACAAGCCTCTAGAAATTTCTATAAAAATATCTCATAAATGTTTTTACCAATAATTATCATTCAATTCTCTAGGGAACTCCTTCAAGAACTAGTGCAAGTTGCCTTCTAGAAACATGTGTCTAGCCTGAAGTGTTGGTGCATCTAGAACCTTCTAACTAGCTGAAGACACCATCATTTCTAGACTTTTCACATTTGTGTTATATTTGACTGCTGCGTCCCTTACATTTCATGCAGCCTTACCTACGTTCTTTTTACTTCATTCTTTAGCGCATCATCTCGTTTGTGCTAAAATTCAAGCTTAACATAGAAGAAAAGTGCTAACGGCTTGTGGGACGTTACAACATTCTCAAATCAATAAACATGGATGAGTAAAGAAAATCGAAATATTGTAAAGTACATTAATAGTCATAATGATAATCTACTTGATCTAATCTCCTATTATAATCCATATAAGTGAAATCATCCACTAATTTGGCTACTGGGTTGACTAAAAATAAACAAATAATTGAATCATCTAATGTAAAATTATCATTTTTTCAATATTAATTTAAAAGTTTGCATATGAAAAACACACATTCACCTCTGTGTGCGTGTCTATCATTATGTAATTGATAGAGATGTTTTCAAAATTCTTAAACAAAGAGCTTCCTAACATTTCTCCACATTTTGCTAGTAGAGTTGTGACAAGATAATCCATCTAGTATAATTAAATAATAAGAAAATATAAGAAAACTTCTTAATTTCTTATATTTTAATCATAACGAGAAATAACTGAAAATCAAGTTCATTTGAGTTCATTATATGGAAGTAGAGTTAACAAATAAAAAATTATTATTAACTAATCAAATCACGATGAGTCAACCTTTGATTAGCATACTAATAATTTGTTACAACTAGAATAAGACTTAAGGAAAGAAAGAATACAATTGCACAAGAGTTTGGGAGAATGCTATTTGTATTATGCACAAAGCTCTCTACTATTTGGAACTTGATACTTGACACCTTACAATGAGCTCACCACCTATGTATAGTTTTTGCCTTCTGAAATGGAAGGTTAGGATTTATTTGATCCAATGGTCCATATTTGATTCTAGATATTTCTATAATAATATCTCATAAATATTTTTGCAAATTAATGTTCATCATCGTTGGATTCTCTAAACAACTCAAGAACTAGTGCAAGTTGCCTTCTAGAAACTTGTGTATAAGCCTGAATTGTTGGTGCATATAGAACCTTCTAGTTAGCTGAAGACACCATCGTTTTTAGACTATTCCACACTTCGGTTATATTTGGCTGCTACGTCATTTTTGTTGCATATAGCCTTACGTATTCTTTTTATTTCGTTCTTTAGCGTAGCATCCTATTTGTGCTAAAATTCAAAATTAGCATAGACAAAAAGTGCTAACGACTTGTGGGGCGTTACAACATTCTCAAATCAATAAGCATGGAGAAATGAAATATCAAAATATTCTAAAATATGTTAATGTCAATGATAATCCTTGATCTAATCTCCTATTATAATAAAAAATAAGTGAAGTCGTCCACTAATTTGGCAACTGGGTTGACTAAAAATAAACAAATAACTGAATCATCAAACATAAAGTTATCATTTTCTTTCAATATTAATTGAAAATTTTGCATATGAAAAACACTCACCTCTGAGTGCATATGGCAATCATTATGTAATTGATAGATGTTTTCAAAATTCTTAAACAAAGAGCTTCCTAACATTTCTCCACGTCTTGTTAGTGGAGTTGCGACAAGATAATACATCCGGTTTAATTAAATAATATCGAAATAGTACCAGATAATATTAAAATAATGGAAATAAAACTTTACTTTATTATGTAATTCAATCTTATTTAATATTATGCATTAATCACGCATGATAGAAGTTTGGATCTTAATCTGACAACTTTAAAAAAAAAAAAAAAAATCAAATCAAATCAAATCAAATCAAATTCCTTAAATGCAACCCTTAACTAGTGATAATTAGAATTTAAAATATGACGAATGATCTGATAAGATAAGCAAGATTAATCAAAGCACTCCCAAAGATATATTTTTCTATAAATTTTATTCTTAAATACATAAAATCTACCCACAATGAGCATGGACTATGCTAACATACTCGTTTCATTACGTAAAGATTGAGATTTTTCAAATTCTTGAAAAATGAATTTCTAACATTTCTCCACATTTTATTGGTGACGTTACCATATGCATGCGCGTGTGCGGTGAATGAACAATGAATTTCTAACATTTCTCCACAATGAATTTTGCTGCATCCGAGTGGGGTGACACTCATCTTAATAGATCGATTGAACGAGCTACTGAAGTTTTGTGCGCGTGTGCGGGCGTGTATTCGCAATATACTTACTCGGACGTGCAATGAACAAATTCAGTTCAAATTGTTCTAAAATTCGTTCATTTTTCAAGCTCAACAGCCTCAACTTGAGCTTTGCCTCCACAAATAATAAAAAAAAAAAAGTAAGAAAACATCTGAATTTCTTAGGTTCTAAATCCCAATGAGAAATAATTGAAAATCAAGTTCATTAAATTGTTTGAGTTCATTATATGGAGGTAGAGTTAAAAAATAAACAATTATTATTAACTAATCAAAATCATAATCACTTTAAATAGTTCTCTAGTTCTTTAAAACTCATTTTCTCCAAATACATTTTCAATCACATTCTTCCAAAAAAAATTTGCACGTAAATATAAATAAATAAATCATACTTTAATCCCACATGCCCACATTCTCCAAAAAAAATCACTTTTTACAACATCTTATCAAAAAAAAAAA
>CAIGRN010052085.1:0-22824 GCA_903798345.1 Fraxinus anomala
TATATATTTTTTGAATTTTTGGTTAGGTTTTTATATTTAAAAAAAAAAAATTAACGAGCAGGCGAGCCGAGCTGTTTTGGGTGAGCTCGGGCACGAGCCGAGCTCGCCCAAAAACCAAGCTCGGCTCGTTGGTCAAGAGCGACAAACTCGGCTCGTGCTCGTACGGGCGTGGGCCGAGCGTGCCACCTCTAGTTCAACATATAAACTCCACAAAGAGAAAGAAGAGTTTGTGAGTCTAGCTTGTACCGTTGTACGCGGATGTTGACATTAGGGACATGCCTAATACCATCATATTCGACTTTGCCGTCTAGTTTTGCAGAGGAGCAACTAAGCTATTGACCCAAAAAAATGAATCAACAGATGTCGGGTCCACTCTTGCCACGTCAGCACGATTCCGGCACGCTTTTGCCGGGACAACGGTGATAGTCGGTTGGAAATGAACACAGGAGACATTTTTCGACAAGAGACGAAAACGTTCAGACTCCGTCAAGTAGAACAGGATGCAATCGTGCTAACAACCATCGCTGAGTATGAATCAGAGTAATCTATGTAATCACCAAGTGAGAATATGTGGAAGGATAGATAAAAAAGTACATGTATATTTCTATATCATATGCTGAAGTTTGCTTGGAATTCTTCAGGGTTATGTATTTTGAATATATGATTGTCCCTTTTCCAATTCATAATCCAACCCTTTTCCAGTTACAAGAAGACCATATTTATACTACGTTGGCAGACGTGGTGGTGTCGGTTGGATCAGAACCACGTAGCATCATCTTCTTAAGAGGAGCATCACATCAACGTCCTTTCGTTACATTTAATATTTAACAAGAGTTCTACCATTCTAATTGTAGGTTGACACACTGACACCCTTTATTACAGACATCTCATCAATCACTTCTAAAAGATCTCTAAATCTGTTATAGGAAACAACGTCCGTTTTAACGTGGACCAGGGTCAACTTCGACTCAAGGGCCTCTTGCAGCTTGAAGGGACTTTTGCTTCGACATTGAAGGACTTCGACTGGACTTGTTTGAAGGACCTCTCTTAACTTCAACTTCGTCAACTCTTCTCCTCGACCTTCTTGGCTTTCCGACCGATTTTTGTCCACGTGGACTGGCTGCTTACATAGCTATCCACGTGGCAATCTGAGCTGGGCCCCAGAATTGGGGAGTAACAAAAGGAATAAAGTGAATTATTTTGTGTTGAATTAGATTATGATATGTTAAAAATTGATATAATTATATGTAATCTATGTAATAGAAAAGTATGGAACATAATTTTGAAGCATCAGATTTCAGATTGCACACATAGTGAAACTACGGGAACACCTTACTGTAGAATCTCTTTCACAATCGGTGATGATGAGAATCTCAGTTGTAATGTTAATTGCCTTGTAATGATCATTTGTCGTTTGAATTTGAATTTTTCATATATTCAGATATCACCATTTTCTTTGCCTCTTGAAATTTTCAGTTACAGATCCAAAAAGGGAAATTTCTTATATAGTAATATAGAGATTTTAATGAAATTATGAAATAAAATTGAGTATAATACGAAATAATATATATTCAGCAGGGATTTATGATTTTTTCCGTAAACTTTAACCGTTAGTCGTTCAATTTTTGTAGCACAAGGGATATTATAGCCTGTAATTAAATTATTTTTTTAGTTGAAGTTTGCGACTGTGTATACAAAAAAAGTAATTCTATCTTACCTATCTAGAATCCAAATGATAGTGGACGTTGATTCGTTGGCCAATATACGTATTAAAGAAAACAATATATTTATTTAAATTTTGAGAGGAATGGTAATAAAGAACACAAATCCAACTACATGCAAATAAAACACAACACAACACAAGTTGAACATAACACATTTTATTTTCTTAAGTTTAACAGAACATAACACATTTTATTTTCTTAAGTTTAACATTGCAATATTATGAGACTATGTCTCATTCGTAGAAATTAAGAAAAGATTGGTGAATCAAGCACAAGTGAAGCCAGTAGGAGGAGTCCTTCCACACACATTCAGAAGTAGACTGAGAGAAATTGGGATATTCAAATTGATTCCAAGCACGTTGGCTCTAATGGCGAGGCAAAGGCAAACCGCAGCCTCGAGGTCGGCCAATCCCGCCAGCAAGGAGCAGCAAGGGGTGGTGGGAGGGCTGCCAACAATCACTCCCACCAATCCTCCTAATAGATTGGCGCAGACGCCTAGTTTTAAGGCATCCCTAGGACAAGTTAACGACTGACCACCAGGTCCACCACCGGTTGCCGGTGGTGAAGGGTTGCCGCAGGTTCCTCCTCCACATGCGGTGGTTAAAACAAAGCAGAGGAGGTTCATTGCAAGAAAAAGGGTGGCTTTGGCTGGAGTTTGGGAACCCATTTTTCAGTTCTCAAAGCTTGATTTGGAATTTGGATCAAATATCTTTGTTAACAAGATGGTTTGAAGATTAAGGTGTAAAGTAGGCCTTTTTATAGTAGAATTAGATGAAGAAAATGGACAAAAATGAACAGAGAATCACTTATAAAATGACTATTTTTTCAACCGAAACTTGTAGAGGCTATATTTAGGATATAGAATTCAATGCATGAGATGTGTGCTGATCTAAACTTTCACGTTAGATCACTTGTGGATTCACTTTCAAATGATCAAAAGGACTTATTTGTGAGGAAAGATCAACAAGCCAGCATAAATGGTTGACCCATAAGACCCACCCATGGGAGACATCGTCCAAAAATATCATCATTACGTGTTTGCATAGGTGTTTCCCCCTTGGACGATGACACCACTCTTGACAGCCAATCAGAAGAAAGTAATGATATTCCAAAGGGCAAGCCAATAGTCACACCACCATCAAACTCCTCAACCAATCAAATCTCTCCATATAGGGTGATAACATATATGTCTAAGTCGACCACTATAGTTTGACATGATAAAGGCGACAAGCTCAAGTCTGGTCACCTATATAAGGGTAAAAGCCGGGCGAAAAGGGTCGAGCTGAATCAATTCACTGTAATTACATGAAGCAAATTTTCATGCAATACCATAATCTTAAAGATCTCTTTATATTGATATGAAAGTGTTTTGTCATGAATACACATGTTAGGCTAATGTTTATAAACAGTTTACAATTGGTCAATCACATTTTTATTCGTACATTTTATATAATCTACAAGCACTAACACACTTATGAACAATTCATTTATATCTATTTATAATTTAACCGTTTATAAATGCATCCTGAACATGCTTTTGTTATACCAAATATGTGTCATGGCAACGTGATAAACTAGGGAACCGCTTAGTGTTTTCGACTTTTCATAAATTACAACCCCTTTCTTATGTGATCAAATAGTCCGATGTGTATTCTAGCACGCACTAAGACAATGTTCTTTGCTTGGATTTTTTGAGAGCTATCTCAACATAATTAGTTCTTTAGAGCAAATTAGCTTAGCCAATCCGCCATGAATTAACTCTTGCTATAGCTTCAGTTTCATGGAAGCCTGTGAATTTTAAGCATGGATTATACCACTCATAAGAAATGCTCATCATAAGATAATCATTGAGAGTATATTTTGGTTGCTCACACTAACCTCGCTTTTTTCGCGATAAAATTTCGCAAGTCCCTTTTTAGAGTATGTTTTG
This sequence comes from Fraxinus anomala, assembly GCA_903798345.1. Taxonomy (NCBI): domain Eukaryota; kingdom Viridiplantae; phylum Streptophyta; class Magnoliopsida; order Lamiales; family Oleaceae; genus Fraxinus; species Fraxinus anomala. Next base: position 3,655 of record CAIGRN010052085.1, read on the forward strand.
CTACAAAAGGAGGTAAGAGTACAGAGACAATAACTAATTCTTGAAAATTAGGAGGCGTTGAAAAAAGAAATATTGTCGTGAGGGCCACGCTAGCGAAGAAAGATTGTGAGGCCCACCTCACGGAACCCCACCACATTCCTCCCTCCTCGGATCCACTCCTCTAGTTGCATCAATGGGGGAAGGGAGAGTGGGTAGCAGCCGATTTTGTCAACCACAATTTGAAACATTGGTTTTTCACTCAAAAAAACTGTAAACTTGAGCTTAGACAAACATGCACTATTACTAATGCTCTACTTTGTTTCTAATTCTTTGTTAAATTTTTTTTTTCCTTAAGCCACGGAAGAGTTTAAGGAGTTGATAATTAAAATTAGTTAAGTTGTAAGCTTATTAGTACCATATCTTCACGTGTGCGTGAAGAGCTAAGGGAGGTCCACAAAATCTACTCACGGGGATTTTAAAAGTAAAAATATAACATAAAAAACTAGTCACGGGTGCATGATCATTAGTTAAAAAAGGTTGCCTCTCATCAAAGCAAAAATAATTGACTAATTACTTATCTTTGACTTCCTGCTTCCACATCAAATCTCACTTAATCGCAATATATATGGATAATTTAGTTAATAAACAATAATATAATGGTTGTTTGTTTCAACTTTCAATGGATCATGAGTCAATTGACTAAAATCATTTCTCTCTCTTGCAAATTATAAAATAATTAGAAGAAGCATTATTATTAAATTAACTAATCGGATCCAAAAACAATTTTTGGATCTTTTTTTTACTTCATAAAAATCATGTCAAACGGATCCTAATTCATGTCATTTACAATTGTATTATGATTAACTTTTAATGGTGTTATCAGAGTTGTGTAAATATTAACTTTAAGAAATTGAAACTAGTTATATATTAATATAGTTTTTACCAATGTTGTAAAAATCGGTTCGGTCGGGCCGGTTCGACTGGTAAAATCGGGAACTAAACCCAAAATCGAGCTAAATCATGCCCGATTAATTGATTATGATAAAACCGCTCAAAACCCATTGAATCAGCCAATTCAACCGTAAATCGGTGAACCGGTCGTAGTTTTCCCAATTTTTTTTTTTAGTTCAAAAAATTTAACTTCATGAATGGATTTCAAAAAAATTATAATTCTAAGGCTCATAGAGATTTATCATGCTCATTTTATAGATTCACTTCTCTCTAATGATTTCATAAACTTTCAATGTGGGATAGTGTCTTTTATATATGCTCTTCTCTTCAATGGTTTCATAAATTTTGAATGTGGGATAGTGACACAACAAAAAAATGTTAAAATGCCGATCAAAATTATTTTTCAAATGTATGCCTAATTGACTAATTTGATTGTAAATCCCAACTAATTAAATTGTAATATTCACCTTCATCCTTTCCTTTATTTAATTTTCAAATTTAACTTAAATTGCACTTGATTATTAATATATTAATGTTAGATAACATTTTTTTATAAATTTAAACTATAATTGATTTTTAATTTTTGAAGTATTAAGACTAATTGTAAGATAATAAATCTAATTAACAAAGATAGATTTATTTTGAATTATTGATATGAAAATAAAAAAAAATAAAAACTATTGTTTTCATAGTATTCTATTACTTTTGTATATATTTATTGCATCTGGTTCAACCGGAGTTGAACCTTTTGATCCTTGACCATTTACCTTTTTCGAGTCGATGCCTGAATCGATTTTCAAAACATGATTTTTACTGAACTTTGAAATATTTTTTATAAAGATAAATAAATCCATTCACCACGATTCACGTTGTATCAAAATATGACTATAATTTTTTGCAAAAATAAAATATTACTATAATTGTCAATTCTAGTTAGTTAAGAATGATTATTTCAATATTTCTACAATCAAAGTCAAGAATTCAAAAATTCGTATCTTTCGTCCCTTGCACTCCCCACTAAACTTATTTTTTTTTTTTTTAAAAAAAAGAATAACAATAACTATGATTATGTAAAGTATGTTGGCAAATAATGATTTTTCATTGTAATAATTTAAAATAATCTTTTATGGTGAATAAACGGCTTAGTAGAATATCGACTTTCAAAATGAACGGAATAAAATAATAATGATCAAGGCAAGAGTTCCACTTTTTCTTCTTAAGACGATAATACCCTGTACTGGAGTTGACGGTCTTTCAACACTCTTCTCTTAAGATACAACGATCTAAACTTGTAATAGTAGCACTCCAAATTATCAGATCCGACAAACCTACTAATACTTTTTATCACTTGAGGACTAAAATGTACAAAAATAATATTCGAGATCGAAATGCAAAATATGGAATAATGTAAAAAGAAATTATATAATTTGCAAGAGAGAAAAATCAGAATTAATTTGGAATGAATAAAATTCGGGGTATGTGATTTTTATATACAAGTTGAAAAGTTGTGTTCAAAAGACACAACAGTCGAAAAGTTGTATCTTAAACATACACAACCTTTTAGACAGACATTTTAACTGTTCAATCGTAGTTTCTAGAAAATGCCACATGTCACGTACAGAAAATTCGAGAAAATAAATAATATAAATAAATATATTATTTTAAATAATAATAATAAAATAATATTATTTAAATATTATTTTACCAAAAAATATATACCAACTTCGCAAAAGTCTAAGCCCGTGACCCATGCACATGTGGGATTGTCATTTTTCAATTTCTCACCAAATTTTATTATGAGTTTATTTCAACTTCAGGTGGTCATCTTTTGACATTAATTTCTCATTTACCTTAAATTGATTTTGAGAAAGTAAATACATTATATTTATCTACTTATGGAGTAGAATACAATCGGACAAAAAAAATCTTTTATCCAACTAACGTGATCCACTAAAATAATTGGTTAAAAGTTGGTCAAACCGAAGCAAGTTTCCAACAATTTCCCACATGAATGAAAATTAATACAATAGACCATGCATAGAAAGATCAGACAGAATGTTATTGTATCCGAATAGGTACCTTATGGGTTTGAACCTTTTGTAGTAGAATATTATCGAATTTAATTGGTTAATCAGTGAACATTTTCGAGTTCCCACTATTGTCAGTCATTGGTATAAACCAAGATAATAGTATAAATATAATAATCTCCCTAACATTTTCGAGTTCCCACTATTGTATTTGTTTTAACTCTAAACAACTCTTGAATTTCATAAGTGCTTTAAAGAATTCAAGTCTTTGAAACATTCTCATAGAAGCGGCCTCACTTCACACTTTTATAGGTGATCTCCTATTAAGAGTACCTGTCATATCCCCATTAATGGAACTCACTAAAATAATTGGTCAAAAGTTGATCAAACCAACTAATTAAAATCAATTTTCCAACAATGTATATGTCCATCTATAAACCATAGAGATGTGTTGTTTTATTACGTAATATCGACGAGACTAACAATTATAATGAGCAAAATTTTAATTTTTTTTTCTTTATAAAAATATTTAACGTTTCACCGTTATTGAACAAGTTTAAAATTAAAGTTTTTTATTTGCTGATCACTTTGGTCCTTAATGATAATCATGGTTGCATTAATTTAATCTTCTAATTCATGTCAAATCCAATAGGATTAATTCATCAATGATCACCAACTAATTTCATACTTAGTGTTATCATAGTCACCCCATTTGATTTTATTTCACAACGGCTACCCAATTTCATATAATGTTTTACCATGATCACCCAACTTATTTTCATCATTTTCACTAATTTTAAAAATGGTAAAATGCTGACTTTACATTATATAAAATAATTTTAACTTATTTTAAAAACGCTTTTTTTAAATAATTTTTTATTTTATTTTATTTTTCTAAGTAACGTTTTTTAAAAATAAATTTTTATTTAAAAATTAAAATAAATTTTTATTTTATTTTATTTTTTTAATTAAAAAAGTTTTTATTTTATTTTAAAAGCTTTTTTTTTAAATAAGTTTTTATTTTATTTTTTAAGTAACTTTTTTTCAAAATAAGTTTTCATTTTATCTTAATTTATTTTTTAAGTAACGTTTTTTTAAATAAGTCTTTATTTTATTTTATTTTTGTTTTTTAAAATTTATTTTATATATAAATAATGTAAAGCTACCGTTTTACCCTTTTTAAAATTAGTGAAAAAAAAAAGAAAAAAAGTTGGCTGATCATTGTGAAACGTTATATGACATTAAGTAGTCACGGCAAAACGTTATATGAAATTGGATGACCATAGTAACACTAAGTATAAAGTTGGGTGACTATAGTACAACAAAATTAAATTGAGTGATTATGTTGACCCTAAATATAAAGTTGGGTAGTCATTGATGAATTTAACCCAACCTAATAATATAGGTCTGCACAGTTGTTCGATATGAATATTAACTTAATGTTCAACTAATTTTAGAAACTTTACATTTGGACTAAGATGTAACAAATCAGAAATACCAGTTGTCTAATATAATCAAATTGAAAATCTGAGGATGAAATTGGAGAATTTTCTGAAATCTAAAGGTCTTTAATGCCTGTAACTTTTACAAAATAAGGTAGATTCTCAATAGGCAAAGTTCAAAATTCAAAGGCCATAAATTTTTATTCTTAATGCAGTTTTATTCGACATTAAACAGAACAATATTTTGTGTTCTTGTCTCATTAATTTCTCATTCATGCAAAAATAGTTAAAGAAGTGCGTAAAATGGAGAATGTGAATTCTTGCCTCGTCAATTTCCCAATTATTTAGAAGAATGTTGGAGACGAGAAATCTGTGACTCAATTCTTGTTTTGAAATAAAATATTATTCCCGGTTGTTAAAGAATTGCATCACACACTTTCAACCATATTTTTACAATAAAATATTATTCACGTAAAATAAAAAATAAAAAAAAATCCTACTTTTTAACCGCGGATTTTCCAAAAAATTACAACTGCAAGACTCATTCTTCCCAAAAAAAAAATTCAAAAAAACATGGCGGTCAAACAAGACCTAAATCTGTCCATATTATTCACCACCTTAATTATTGTGTCACCCAAACGAAAAGTTTGTCCCATAAATCTAACGGGTTTTGGACGAATTTTGACAAACGGATTTTATGGATTAGAATGCTAGTCATTATTAGGGTTGACAATTTAGAAATTCTTACGAGATTAATCTTGGGAGAAAAACACAATGCAATGAGCTAGGTTTTGAGGAATTCATTGAAGAAGAAGAATTCAACCTTGGCAAAACATTGTTATTCAAGTTCTTCACTCTTTCTTTGAAATCCCGACGATGTACTACTATTTTAATTTGTACTTTTCTCATTTGATTATGATTTTTTCGGATAAATCATAGTTAGGACAAAAGATGTAGCTTTAAGACAAACTCTTGATTTTGATTATTGAAGACGTGATTTCATTATTGTGCTTTGTTCATTTAATTTCCTAGCGTATTTCAATTGATTTATGAATGGTAACGAATCAAGAGTCCAGTTAATTGTTTAGACCAAAAATAAAAAATTCGATAGTTTATCTAGGAGGTATACTCGTAAAATTATTGCAATCGAGATATAAACTTTTTGGTTGATTAGTGCATTTAATTAGGATAAAATTCACGTAGTGAGTTTGAGTTTAATTTGCTCGAGATCAAAGGGTTTCAATTATTTTATTAAAGTTCAATTGGGTATACTCTACGAATATCTGCCATGAATTCGTATGAGGGAGAGGTTTAAGGTGAAACCGTGAGTTCTTACATTCGTTTCCATCGCTTTAAACTCTAAAAATCAAATGTCAACTAATTAACCAGTAATTAAGCTTAATTTTAATTTAGAATTTAGAGGTTGTTTGATTCTCATTAATTGAGAAAAAAAAATGAGTTTTGAATAGTATTTTTAAGAAAATGTGTGATTAAAAATTAGGCAAAAGATTTTGGTATACGTGTAGAATATTTTATTGTGTGAATGTGTGGTTAAAAATAATCATGCAGCAAACCATAAAATAAATGAATGAATATCAAACGGGCAAATAGAATAGAACCATCACTTTCTATGTTGATTAAAATAAGTTGTAAGGTTTAGCCCCTATTTGGTTTAGATTAAAATATGATTTTATTCTCGAGTTAAAGCCAACAATTAATTTAATCACATATTTTATGTGACTCACGTCTTTTTAAGCATACATTTTATCAAAATCTTCTAAAATTTTGATTTAAATTGATACCAAACAGGAGCTTAATAAGATCAATAATAAATAATAAGATCATCATGCAAACGACAATCCAAACATTTTAGTTCCACATCGAATTTGATGATATCGTACACTAGTAATTTTTACCAAACACACCGACTAAAATTCTGTTTTTCATAGAACTCATGGGGTAGAGTTGAGGTTTTCTTTCAGTTAATTAATCTGAACACAATCATTAGTTCACGTGAGCCAAAGCCAACCCAATGTGAACAGTCCAAGTTGGCCATGAAAATTTCTGCTAGCTACTCATTAAAAGTAGGTCACACAAGAAACGACACCAAGATCATCAAAATAATGCTATTTAGAATAATTGGTATTACAATAACAATTTAGACGACACTATGTTATAACTCAATGAAAAGTAGAATAAGTGATTCGTTTAATTGTATCTCTTATTTAATATCACATTAATGCAATCGAAATTAGTGTTTTAACACCGATGATGTCAAATGACATTACTTAGACCGTCATGAAATGGGGCCAATGTCACTATCTGTTCTAGTAACTAGGAACAAGACAATCTCAAATCCCACTTGACAAGTATTCATTTCAAGTGAATGTTTTTATTTCCTTACAAGAGTGGTATTTGAACATTTTCCCCAAAGAAATGGTTTATTAAGCCCTTCATATAAACATAAGAAAGCTTATAACATTAGATACAACAAGGTGCAAATAAGCCGATTTCATGCATCTTAAGCCTGCACCAGTTACAGCCTTCCATTATCAAGAACTTGAAGGAAAGAATAAAAAAAGAAAAAAGAAAAAGTAGCTAAAAATCACATTTGCAAAAGATTATTCACAGTGACCATCACAGAATTCGTCCGCTGTAGATCCTGCAAGTTCCCGTACATCAAATATCAGACTGGGTTTTGACTAAAACATGAACTAAACTTTTTGTGATACAAAAAACTTTAATCATGAAATTTTCACATAGGACTTAAAGCTTTCTTCACTCAGAATGAATTAAAGTTTTACCTGGAAGATTAAATCATCAGGTATGTGGGGCAGCACTTCCCGAACTGTTTCAGCCATGCGGAGTATATTTGCTATATCATCATTCGGCACACGTGATGGTGACCTCAAACTTAAACCACCAGAACCAACGGGATACCGCAGAGGGCCAGGAGGAGGGGCGCCTGTCCTGGATGTACCAGCCTGAGAGGGATTTGGAGGAAACAATCCCCATGCAGCATCTTCAAGGGCAGTTTCTCCTACGGCTGCAAGTTGCCTCATTACCATCTGAACTTGACCAAATCCAGAAGCCCCTGCTCCATCTAAACCCAACCAACTTGATTCAATTCCAGTCCTCCTATTATGGAAAAGTAAAAAGGAAAAGAAAAAAGAACAGTAACGAATTTTGAGTCTTTGATTGAAAAGAAGTGAACCGAAAGAGTTTGTAGCAGAACAAAAAAGAGAGATGCACAAGCACTGGTTGGCAATAATTGACTTCATCACCATCTCAGTATGGCAGAGGGGACAAGATAGCTATCAAGCACATAGAACTAATAGAGACGCTTGACATTTCCCTTATTGAAGCATTAGAAGCTTTTCAGAGGACAACTGAAGTTTATATTCTACCAAATAAGATTATTATACAACCAACAATAAGTCATTGCCAAAGCTAGGCTCAGCATTTAACCTTTCAGCGTCTCATTACATTTAAGAGAAAATTCAATTTTAAACTAAGTTATACATCAGATGGTATTCATGATTGATTTAAATATTCGAACCAATATAAAATGGAAGGTTATAAATTCCACAGTTGTGGCCTATGATGCTCGGACTTGAGTACGGGTATCGGGTACGGGTATATATCTAAGTATCGGATCTTTTATTTTCTAAAATATAGGATACGAGGACATGACTAAAAAGAGTCCAAATCTCGGACACAGGTACGTGGGCACGTCTTTCAAACTTCAATTTTTCTTATTAACCCAAATGTCATTTTAAATAGACCAAAATCAATCATTCGCAAAGAAGGAAATGAGTATTGAACAAGGGGTTAAAACGAATAAAATAGAATTTTGGGGTTTAGTTTTCAATTATGGAAAGTTAATTACTAAATGTTATATAAAATAGAAAATAAGGGACTTGATTACAATTTAAACTTAATGGAATACTAAGTAGCACTACATGGAACCCATTTTCATTTCATACAAAGAAAACCCTAAACCATCGATATAGAGAGAAAAAAAAGAAGAAAAGACAGAAGAAAAGATAGAAGAAAAAAAAGGGAAAACCTAGTGCCGTCGCCGAAGAAGAAAAGGGGAAGAAAAAAAAGAAGAAAAAGAAAGAAACGGAAAACGGCGAAATGTTCGGTTGAAACTTGGAAGATCCGACACATCCCATATTCATACCCATGTCGTGTTGTGTCCGACACAGATACTTCGACCATTTCGAAGAGTCCGAGCATCAGAGGTTGCGCATCTGTTGGCTTTCTTATAAATTGAAGTCCTCAGTCGCCGCAAATTATTCCAGAGAAGAAATGTTCTTACAACTTACTTCAAGTAATGTCAATTAAAATTATATTAGGAAAACCATATCTAATACCAGATAGTAACTCAAGCTTTAAGAGAAAAAAAAAGGACCTCCGATCACCATTTTCCAAATTCTGTGGCTGGTTAGGTAATGCTCCAGAGGGCAGGCTATGGCCAGGAAGATTTGGCAGCTCAAGTACAGCACTCATTTCACGAGCAAGCTGCTCATCTCTTGAAATTTCTGCAGCACGGGGGCTTACCCCATTTTCAGGTTGGTCCATAAAAAGTGGCTTCCGACAAGTGGGGCAAGAGTAGTTCTCAGTTAAACCTTGATCTAACCTGTCAACAATATGTCATACAGAATTAGATTCTATCTCCCCACCCACACGGTGATAAACAAGCATTTTGGGAAATTATTAGAGAATATACATACCAAGATCTCAAGCATGCAAGATGAAAAAGATGATTACAAGACAGCTTCTTAGCTTTCGCCATTGGTTCCTGTCATTTCCCAATATTTAACATGCTTAAAAGATGGGAAAAATTAAATTAGATGGGGAAGTAAAGGCGAGTCAAATTTACCCTACAAATAGCACACTCGTCATCGTATGCTCGGAGCTCCTCATGTGTAGCATCAGGAAGTGCCCCATGAAGGGTCCCCAAAGCCATCTGCAATTTGATGAAACCTTTGGCACGTTTTATGCATGCACTTAAAAGGGCCTAAGCGCAAAAAAGTGTGAATATAAGTAGCATAACAGACCAACAGTATGGCAACGCAGAACCTGAAACATTAACAACTGTACAAAAAGATCGAGCAGGATAGAAAAAATTATAATTGCAGTAGCAATTAGAAATAAACATTTACCCGAATGTTCAGGAAAAGGACAGCATCCACAAGATGAAATGCCATACCATGGAGCAACCAAATATGAAGATAATGAGCAATGGCCATCAACAGTGTCATCATGTCCAGGAAAAACCCCAAATTCCGAATGAGGATGCCTTTCCATTCCCACAACGAACCTATAGAATAGCGCTACCTTAGAACATAATCACTGAATAATACAAGCTCTCTTATCGGTATAAATTTCAATTCATAACGAGGGATCCCAAAACAATTCATAGAAGACTTGTGAAAAAGTATTTTTTTCCACGAGGAAAAGAAAATATGATCGAGAAAACGTAGAACAGTCATAACATCAGGCATTGTCACTTTAACATAGTAGTTGAGGTTTAATTTATAATTTGGGTTAACCATTTTGCACCAAATGGAATAAAATTGACCGTGTAATTACTCCCAAAGCCTACAACTCAAGTCACCTGCCAAAATGACTGCACATTAACCACGTAAATAAAAGCATACTCTGAATTCTGAAAGTAAAACTTATCAAAATTCATTCAAAGACCTTAGAGTCTTAAAGAAGAATAAGATCAAAACCACAATTATGTTAGGATTATGGATTTTTCCTAATTTGGCGTCATTTGAAGAAAGCTAAACCATCACAGAAATTGCGTTGGCTTTTTTTAAATAAATCTCACATTTTGATAAGCAACATGCTTTCACTATTAGATCAACCAAAATTCATGCTAAAATGTGAGATGCCTTGTCTATCTCTAAGATGCTCAGACTCTTTATTTTGGATTGTGTACCTATGTCGAGACGATACGACACGGGTATGGATATTGGGTGTGGATCTGCGTTTGATACTTCAATTTATAAGTGGACATAGCACAAAAATGGAAGAAATATCACCAAGGGAGGAAGCAGAGTTTAAAGGAAAACGAAGAGTAGGCTCAACATTTTTATAGCAATAAAATTGATTTTGAGGCATAAAACCAAGATGTTGAAGGCATGAAGAATTGGTATTGCTCACTATCGAGGAAAAAAGTGATACAACGCAAACAGAAGAGGCAGCTTTCTTTGACGCAATAGGGCGTCTTTGGGCTCTTGAGAAGTGACGATCAGCTGATGTCATTAGCTCCCTCGAAATAACGGCAATGGAGTAATCGTTGACCAGCTTATGACATTTATGAAATGTGGCCCATACACGGCCAGTGGAAAAAGGGGATCAAGATTTTTCATCAATCAAAAGTGAGGGCTTGCCCTAAATAAAATAGATTCTAGTAAGTACTCCGTAGACGGAGGTTCGCTTCCTAACCTTTCGGCCTGCTCACCACTCTGATTCAAATGTGGCCCATACACGGCCAGTGGAAAAAGGGGATCAAGATTTTTCATCAATCAAAAGTGAGGGCTTTCCCTTATAAAATAGTTTCTAGTAAGTACTCGCTAAGCCCATTTAACTCTACACTCCCTAAAAAATACATCTAAAATTATTAGCATATAATATTTTAAAATATTTTATGTTTGGAAGACGTACCCATGTTAAAATTTTTGGATCTTTTTTAGCCATGCACCAGCATACCAAGTTTTAGAAGAAAAAATATCCTACTCCTATATATGTGCCCGAACCCAGACAACCGTACCCAAGTCCAAGATATATAGGTCCATCTAATTAAAACATATCATGCTTTACCAAGACAAATTTGTTTGCAAAGAAACAACGCTCTTAAATCAGAGAAAAAAATATCAACACCAAAGTTGGTACAAAGTCTTTCCTTGACAACNAAAAAAAAAAAAAAAAAAGACAGGTACTAACGAAGACTTAGACCCACCTGCAGGGGATATATCGAATATTTTAGATAGCCGGAAATTTGCAATATCTCGTGCAGAGTGATGCACCCATATATCAAGCAACTGAAAACCGTGAACCACCAGGGCCTATAGATAAAAATTAGAAAACTGTCAACAAATTCATGATTTCTATTCAATAACGCCATAAATTCTACTAATCGACCTGAGTGCTACCTGTAGCGTCTCGAAAGCAATGCTAGAAGGCTCAAAAAATAACAACAAAGATACTGATGAACTTGTTGCACTGTATATGGTAAAACATAGCCACATCCTACAATAACACATCAAATTTAGTTTAAGACACTTCAGACAACAATACCAACATGCAAAAATATAGTCATGTGAACGTTAATTTGAAACGGTTAATGGTAATATAATATTGTATATTAATAACTTTATCCCAAAGTTAAATAACATTANATGGTAAAACATAGCCACATCCTACAATAACACATCAAATTTAGTTTAAGACACTTCAGACAACAATACCAACATGCAAAAATATAGTCATGTGAACGTTAATTTGAAACGGTTAATGGTAATATAATATTGTATATTAATAACTTTATCCCAAAGTTAAATAACATTAATTGCCAGAAATTAGAGAAATCAGTAGGTGACATACTAAACAAATATGGTACCGATTATTAATTAATGTACCTCTTTGCACCAATCACAAAAACTGGTAATTACTCATTCTAATAAATGTCCGTATGGCAGCATTACGTTAATTGTTCTATCATTTACCTTGTCATCACAAAGCAACAATCTATATAAAAACACAAAAATAGTCTCTCTCTCTCTCTCTCTCTCTTCCATAGAATATGGTGTAAAATGAGTTACGATTTCACTGCAAAATCTGGAGCATAGCACAATCAAGCTTCCAACATGAGGAGTGCAAATACAACGCCCAGCAATAAAATGAGGGATCTTGAAGGCATCAGGCAAACCAGGGAGCGTCATTAGCTAGGTGGGAAATGTAGGAAGTACTCCACCCACAAAAGAACGAAAGGAAGAAAAAGAACATGCAGGCAGGTTTAGCTTTAAATGGTCTACTTATAGCGTTATTGAAAATTTTCCTAGGCATTACTGGTTCTCACGGCGTCGACAGGTCCAAAGAAGGCTCAAAAATGACTCCCAGGAGGACGAGCCTTCATTCTTCCTTGAAAACCATGGAACAGCAACACCAGGGATATCAGACCACTGACCCATTGCCACCAGGGTATTAACATACAATATAACTCTTTTGTGCAATGAATAATTACCAATTTTTCCAATAAGGTAAACATATGTGAAGAAGACATCAAAGGGTGAAATCCTCTTCGAACATGAAACATTTTTTTGTTTTTGACAATTTGGACTAACTTATAATCCTCGAGTGTTGCTTGAGTAGCAGGTACAATCCAAAATATTACTGCTCCTACACACATTCTTATTCTTCAGCTTAGGATCAAAGTGGATTTCAAGCCATACATGCAATAAAAAAGGTATTGTAAAATACCAGAGCAAGTCAACAGAGAAAACCAGCAACAGTGCAGAATATACACGGAAGTATGTCCATGGAGTTGCAGAAGGAGAAGCATTCAAACGCTCAAGTCGATCCCTAGCTAAGGCTTGAAACATCTGCGCAATAAGCAGATGTTATTTCATAATAAGCCATCCCATGCATCCACCAATATCAACTGCTTTGTATATTTTTGTGAATAGTTGAATACCTTTAAGAAACAAACCACACCCAACCAAGTTGACCACAAGCCTATTTGAAATATTGTTGGCGGAACCACCAACGGAAGAAATATTCCCTGCGTCCACTCATTAATCAGTCACAAACAGAGAAAGAGACATGTATAATTTGTTTCCTTTTTTTTCTTCATATACTTCAATCAATTTAGCATGGCATTGAATGTATTTCCATTTTACTTATAACCAAAAAAAACCAAACATGCATGCATAAACACACACAGACACTCATATTGGCCATGCTTGCTATATTTTCAAGGGACCAACAAATGCCAAAGCTCTCTCCCCCACCCCCAACAACCCAATCCCGCCAAAATATGTAGATGCTCCTACATTTGCCATGACAAAGGCACTCACCCCCCCACCCAAAGAAAAAAAAAAAAAAAAAATTGGTAATCCTCTGCAAACAGAAGTATTCACCAAGATCTCATCTACTTTTAAAAACTTCTGGCACAATCATCAAGTTTGCAGGTTCATATGACCTTAATATATCGCAACAACTGAAGTTTATTTTAAATCAACAACAAATGATGCTCGCTATTCAAGTTTATATATATATATAACCGTGTTAGTAGTTCAAACGTCCAAGTATACTGGAATTATATAGCGTTGTTGACTTCAAATAAAATTTAGTTGTTGTTTACTACGAGCGATAAGTTCAAATATATATATATATAATATATATATATATATTGTTTGTATAAAGAGACCTTGTTAGTTTCTGAATAACAAATGATGATCTTTCAAAATTAAAACAAGGAAGAATGAATAGAATAAAAATAAAATAAAAGGACATTGCGTCACAATAAAATATCAGTAACCAAAGGTGGTCAACAAACCATTTTTCAAGTAATCAAAGCCATACATGACAATATAAAGAAAAAGAACATTCTTCCAGTTTTCACAGGCTACTTTTGTCCACTAGCAGCTTGTCAAAAATATGACCTGGAAGATGGTATCCAAAACTACACCAGAGCACAATTCTAGCTGCTGTGACATTTTCATTTTAATTCAATTACAAAATTCTACAGGATTCACAATGTGGGTGCAGAAATTTCATAGCTCGCTACAGTTTACAAACCTCAAATGAACTCCAGAACTCATAATTCATGTCTGACAAAGAATTGAAAACACCTTTTATATTATTATTCCTCAATCCTCGGGTGACCAAGTAACATTCTATTTCAATTCTACTGAAAGTTTAACAAACATCATGTCAATCATCCCCATTAATAACATGATCTCTCAATATTTTCCCAAGGAAATAAGAGAAATAATTGAAGCCAAGTTTGACAAAAAAAATCTTACAATCATAGCCAAATAGTTGTCAGCTCAAAAAATAAAAACAGGGGCATAAAGATATAAACTTAAATGAGGTCTCTATCACCATCATTAAGTACAAGAAAAACCTAAGTAAATAAAACTTGAAAAAGTAAAATGCAACAAAAAATGAATAGAAATCAGAATATAGTGATGTCTTACCTTGTAGATGATGTAGTTAATGAGGCGTTCCAATAATTTTCGAATTTCAGAAGAGTACAACTCCGAAAAGAATATCGTCTGCATAAAAGGACCACAAAGGCCATGGAAACATCACTTTACATGCATTGTATCTATCAGTAATATTTAAAGCCCTTTGAAATAAATTTAATAGGAACTTGTATACTAAACTTTATTCACTTTTGTCATGCTAGTCGCTACTCTATATTATTCTTAAAAGTCCCAATAACTCATATTTCAAATTATGACTGATTAAAACCTATAAATTATGCCTCCAATAAGCCTTAACATGCTTGAGTACAATAGCTGGCATATTTGCCACAAGAAAAAGGAAACACTACAAACTAGTTTCTCATGTAACCCCAAGTTAGATTAGCATTGATCAATCCACTTTCTCTTTGTTGTGACAAACATGATCATGATCCCTATTTGACATGCCAATGCAAGTAAATGGTTAGATTTTGATAAGAATTAAACAGTGCATGATACAAACTATGATGCTCGGGTATGGGTACGGGTACGGATATGTATCTAAATGTTGGACATTTTATTTTCTAAAATGTAGGATACAGGGACATGGCTAAAAAGAATTCAAATTTCGAAAACGAGTACGTGGGTACGTCTTTTAAATTTCAATTTTTTTACTAACCCAAAATTTAATTTTGAATAGACCAAAATCAATTGTTCACAAGAATGATTTATTTTGCAATTAAAAACATTTAAGGGGCAAATAAGAATAAAATGGGATTTTGGGGTTAGTTTTCAATTGTACTAAGCGCATGTTTGAGCCCCATTTTCGGTTAAAAATGCATTTTGGAATAATAGATTAATGAAGAATGTGTAATTAAAAATGAAGGAAAAGTTTTTGGATTACGTGTAATATTATTTTATTGAAGAAAATGTGTTTGAAAAGAAGAAAAAGAAAAATGTGGATAAAACAAGCCCCGAGGAGCGAAAATATTTTTTGATGAGTGGAGAATGCATTTTAAATATGATTTGATGGAAAATATGTGATTAAAAAATAAGGAAAAATTTTGAATTTGCGTGTAATATTATTTTATTGAAGAATGTGTGGTTGAAAATGAGTTTTGAAAAAATGAATTTTTGTATGATGTGGATCAAATAGTGTGTAAAAAATAAGGAAAAATTTTGAGTTTACGTGTAACATTTTATTGAAGAACGTGGGTATTGAAAAGGAGAGAAAATTTTATTTTGGAAATAATAGAGATCAAACAAGGGCTAAATGTTATATAAAATAGAAAATGAGGGATTTGATTGCAATTTGTCCATTTCATTTTATACAAACAGAAGGTAGAAATCCAAAAAGGGGAAAGAAGAAAAGGGAAAGAAAAAAAAGAAAGAAGAAGAACGAAACACTAGTGCCGACCCTCTTGGCTCCTCTCTCCGACGACCCTCTTTCTCCACCCTCTCTCAGGCAACCCTAGGTGAAAAACCTAGCGCCGCCGGCTCCTCAACTTGAAGCTTTGCATCAACCTAGCTCCGGATCCTATAGCTGCTGCACATCGCCGTACCCGGTTGAAAACTGCCGTATCCATCCCATATTCCATACATGTACCTGTGTCGTGTCGTGTTGTGTCGAAACAGATATACCGGCCGAAAAGGAGAGTCCGAGCATCATAGATTACAAAGAATAATGAACTGTAGTGCAGGAAAAAGTATGCAGAAAACTCATGTCGGAATGCCAGTTACTGTAAAGTAAAAAAGAAGCCGAATTTTCTTTCATTAGGAGAGTTCATTTATTCCGGCTGCTTTTTCAGATTTTCTCATAGTAATCTTAATTCATTCAGATCCCACAACATATAGTTTCTCCTCCAAAAAATGACTTCTCAGGTCAGGGAACATACTTGTCCTTAAAAATACTGTAAGTTTTCTTCATCTACATTTTTTCCTTTGGTGGAGGGTGTCTATGGTAAATAATGATTATGAAATTAAAAGATCAATCAAGTACGTTGGAAAAACTTACCTTGAGACATAAAATTAGAAAGATAGATACATTAAGTGCAAAACTGGCCACCAATGCAGGAGTGGAGAATAAACGAAGAAGCAGCTCCAAGGCATGGCTTGCATTATCGGAATTAATAAGATCTTTGACAATCAAACTGTCTGGTTTATAATTCTCAAGTGACAATTGCTTCCAATATTGGAGGCCTACAAGGTTTAAAATGGTGCATCCCGCCGAAATTGACAATAACTTCAATCCCATGGAAAATAAAAACGATATTTGCACCAAAACCAAGTTTCAAGATTTTCATGAGAAGAATATTAGCATGACAATTTTTGCTCGTAAGCACTCATAAAATATTATCATTAGGATAGAACATAGACTACAGTTTGTTTATCCAGCCTCAAAACATTCCCATAAAATTACCAAAGGAATACCACGGCTGCAACAAAAGACCCTGCACAAGCAAGGTAATTCATTATTAGAACCTGGGCAAAACCATAAAAAGGCCCAATATTTCTACAAATTGCAGAAACAAATTGTTGCCTTCATTGAGAGTCTTTTATTTAATATTTTTATTTTTTTGGAAGTGGAACAACAAATAGATTAGAAAGAGGATGGAAAATTGTCCTATATTGGATTCCTCTAACCCAATAGCATCAAAGATAATATTAATTTGGGGAAAGCAATACTCTCAAACTCTCATTTTTGGAGAGTTTCAGAAATTATGCCCCATTTGCATACTACATGATGCGGAATAGTAAGAAGAGAAAATCATAAACCTGTTGGAAAAGAGGATAAATAAGAAGGGCCTACGAAAATGCGCGTAAATTTTAGTTCGGGTGTCAAATTTATGCGAGTGAGAACAATTCGGAAGCGTTTTTAGTTCACTATAGTTCTGCTGGGGTGACGATGACCAGCATTATCAAACTTAAATTCCGTCATTTAGGGGTCATTTTAGCTTTTTCTATTTTGAGTTAGTTTAAGGGTATTTTCGTTATTTTTTTAATTTCCTAGTTATATTCAGATTTGCCTGCCGAATTAGGATTTCGTTTTGAATTTAAATATCTGTTAAGAGTTTGAAAACAATTCAGTCGTTTTTCGAATAATAATATTTCCATTCTCAAGTGGATTCTAGTATTTCTCACATAGTTCGAGTGAAATTCGAGCAACGTCCATTCGTTTGTTACAAACAAGATCATTTTATTATTATTCATGTTTTTGGCCTATGTCACTACATCTACTATGAAGTGTCAACAAGTCTTTCAATCTCTCTTACATCCATATAAACACAATAAGTATCCAGAGAAAAAAGCAACCCACTCCCAATTCTACACATATGCCATATATAAAATACACTTTAATCCATGGGAAGCACCAGCTGGGAATCAGACTAGAATGAAGCTCCATACATTAAAACATGTAAATACGTGAGATATTCAACTGTAACTCTCTGAATTAAATATATATGAATAAAAGAACTCTGAATATCTGATGCAAAACTTGAACTGTACATATAATCTATAACGGATATCCGGGTCAACATCTTTCATATATCTTATAGCCTTAAATAAACTTCGATGTTAAAAATGAACTGCCATAAGTATCAAAATACTCATTCTGAGAATTTGAGAGACAAATGCCAATATATCATACACAGTCAAGTCAATAATATCTTATTCCTATACAGAAACACTACTCTGGCACAAAAATTAAGTACATAATTAACACATCTGAATTGTGGACATATGAAAGAAAAATAAACACGTCTAAATGGAAAAGATTAAATTTTTATCCGATGTATTTTATTCAACGGAAGTCGAGGGCATAAAGTACCCAAAGGGGGAACACCCCAATTCAATACCGAATTAAACAAGAAGAATAACTAAAAAGGGAAGAGGAACCAGAACTTTTTGGTGTGGGGTGGGAATAGGCGAACGAATTGAATACAATTTGAAAATTCATTAACTCAAAAATTCGATGAAGCATATATCTATACACATACATGTGAATTGGACGAGATACATAAAAGTAGTGCTGATCTTACAAATTATTCAGGCGGATACGAAGGAGATCGAATAAAATAATCTGTAACTTTTCTCTTTTACGCGAGATATTGACAATTTTTGCGGGTAAGGCAGTAACGAGTAAAATCCGGTTACATATAATGTCGGTGAATAAAAAAAATATCAAAGATTAATCTTCATGGAGATGGTAATATTCCTTTATTAGTCTTTTTGTCTCGCAAATAATTTGATAAAACGTTAGGTTTATCCTTGTAAAAAATCAATTTTCTAGTTAAATTGTAATTCTACTGTCTATGAAAATGAATTCAATTTAGAAAATTAAAAATTTAGTTGTATTCCACTTCGCAAAAGTCATATTCTATGTAGACATAAAATCAATACTTTTTGTATAAATTTAAGATGTCTCCATAATCCAAGACAATCAAACCATATGTAAGCATGGGACCTTTCAATTAGTACTGATGAACCAGACGGTGGCAACGTTGGAATTTGGGATGGAGGACTTGTAGATTGTAAATCACTAGCTTTCCCTCTTTCTAAAAG
>CAIGRN010052086.1:0-16553 GCA_903798345.1 Fraxinus anomala
CGTATAATTTGCTCAATCGATAAGGAGATAAAATTCGAAAAAAATGATAAATAAACCCAATCATAAGATTGTAAGACTGTAAATATATTTTAACTACAATGGATAAACTTCTTTTGAGAAAAAAAAAAAAAAAACAGCTATGTTTTTAAAGCCCAGGCCCAAAACTTAAAACAAAAAACAGGCCCAGTCCAACAACCCTCCTTATTCATCTTCTACCCTACGTCTCTGCAATTCTGGCAACACCGCGGCAGCCCTCTTCTTCTTCTTAATTCTGGCGCAACAGCCCTTCTTCTTCTTCCCTACGCGACTTCTGGCTCTTCTTCTTCTTCCTCTTCTTCCCTGGCCGTGTCCGGTAGAAATTTGCCACGTCCAACCCGTATTTCGTACCCATACCCGTGTTGTGTCGACACGACATGGGTATGCCGACCAAAAAGAAGGGTCCGAGCATCACAGGCGTTGAGTGGAGTGTTGAGACAAAGTAAGTTATTTTTATTTTTTGAAGATCAAAATGACTAGCCAAAACCAAAATAAAATTGTTAAGATAGCAAAAAGTTTACCTAGAAGCTAATATGGAGCCAACCGTAGGTAAAATCATCATCCAAGCATTAAGCATTCCATGCGAGACCTTGATCTGGCTGAATGGTGTGGCTCATTAATCAGAATTGAAAATTGTTGTTGTGCCTATACTTTTCTTGTGTTTGAATCTGGTCAGTTGTGGAAATCTTTTGTGTTGCAAATGGAAAAACGGTTGGTTGAGGGTGGTTATGGATGTGGAGGATGGTGAAGGTTGTGGCCAGATATTATGCGAATGAATGTTTGCGTGGATTTTTTTGGATGATGGTGACACTAAATTTTTGAATGTTACACCTATCAAAACTTCGTGAATTTGTTTGGCCAAAGAAATACGACTTGCTATGCCCCATTTATATAAAGTTTCAAATGACCTATTCTTTGTAGGAGACATCTAACAAAATTCTAGTGAATCTAACATTATACTAGAGAATCTATCAAATTTAGTAAAGAAACAACTATTAAAATATTAGAGAATCTATTAAAAAATATTAGAGAGTCTATTAAAAATTACTTGCCAACCTTTTTTCTTCTTTTATTTATTTATATTCTTTTTTGCCCCTTTTTTTCCATTGAAAACTAAGAACACTAAAGAAAGAATTAATCTACTCCAAAATTCAGTTTAATCGTGGAGTCCTGATGACAGCAAAGAAGAGAAAAAAGAAAAATTCTGATGAACAATCTTTGTTTCATTTTTTCATATTTTTTTTTGTTCATTGCTGTTGCCCCTGTACTTCTCTTGTGTTTGAATTTGGTCTATTGTGGAAATTTTTTGTATTGCAAAGGGAAAAATGGTTAGTTGAGGGTGGTTATGGATGTGGAGGATGGTAGAGGCCATTGCCAGGTATTATGTGAATGAATGTTGGCGTGGATTTTTTTGGAGGATGGTGACATTAAATTTTTGAACTTGAACACCTATCAAAATTTCACGAATTTGTTTGGCCAAAGGAATACAACTTGTTTTGATACTAAATAGATACCGAATATGATTGAACAAGAACGAAATTGAGAGAGAGAGAGAGAGAGAGAGAGAGATTTTAGGGGGAGGATATCAATTTGATTTCATTTCAAAGTCGTCTTATTACAAAGTATAAGACCTATTTATATAAGGTTTCAAATAACCTATTCTTAGTAGGAAACATCTAATAAAATCTTAGAGAATCTAACAAAATATTAGAGAATCTATCAAATTTAGGTAAGAAACAACTATTAAAATACTGGAGAATCTATTAAAATATTACTGAAACAAAAACCCTAATTACATATACAATTTGAAAAATCTTCAAGAAATATATCGTCTAGGATCCCATTAGATTCCCTTCCATTAGCCATTGTTCCTGCTCTTTACATCTACATTTATGATAAGTATGCCGCATTTCCCTTCACCCATATCTGTTGATTCAGAGGCTTGGGGACAAGTCTTTTACTGATACGGTCTGTCTGTCTTTCTTTTCTTGTTTTGCTGCCAATATGCTAACTTCGTTATTGCAGTCACTAGCTCTTACATGTGAAGCTTGTGGATCCCCAAAGAATAGAGGCAATGGAGACAAGAAGTTAAAGGTCTGGTCTTGCAAGTTTTGTACCCTGGATAATAGCATTGAAGTTGAGAGATGCATGGCTTGTGGTGAGTGGAGATACTCGTACGGTCCCCCTATTTCCACCTTTGGACCCAATTGACTAAGGGAAACAAAGCATAGAAACTGAAACTTTCAACCTGCCTTATGCATGCATGTCAGAACGATTGCCTCTATACTCTACAGTGTAATTCTTATTCCTGTAATTATATCTGCAGATAATTTGTTGCATTTGAAAGCTGACTGTTAACCAATATTATTGCTGTCGCAAGTAAAATACACACTTATGCACAAATATTTTGGGTGTAAAAAAGCAGTATATATGCTTGAATTGATTCCCTGCTAAATTTTCTTGTGTCCCATTCTAGTATTTCTATAGGAAACACGAAAATTTCTGTCTTGTTGGGTCTCATAATGTTGTTTAAATGTCATGGGTCTCATAATGTTGTATAAATGTCATGTTTGGTCTTGGGTATTGTTGATGGCATTTTCTCCACTTCTCATATTCCTACTCCTCTGGACTTGAATCTTTCTTTACAACGATACGTAGGAAGACATCCCTGCCAAGGCTTTTTGATGCTTTGCAGGGAAACGAAGTGAGAGATATGTAAATATGGCTTTCTATTTTTTCCAAAAGAAATCATACAGGTTCGTGATGATTCTCTAAAGACTAACTGTGCACTCCAGTTAGGCTACATGTTCTTCTTCTTCCTTATTTGCAACTTGCGACCTTATTGCTGTGAGATAGTCATCACTTCCTTAAACGATTCTAAGTACGTAAAGATAGGTTTGATTCAGGGGCGGAGCTAGGATTGTAGAGTTGCGGAGTCAAATTTTACAAAATTTTAATTGGGGGGGGGGCAACATTAAAAATTATAAGGAATTTTTTCAAAATCTTGTGCGAAATATTAGAATCTAATAGAAAAAAATCCAATTGTGTGGGGGCACCTCTCCCCCAACTGCATCCACTGTAAGTCTGCCCATGGTTGATCCTGGTCTTCACATGAATCATCAACGATGTAGGTTGGAAGGATCAACTGATAGGGTTGATCCAGGTCTTCACCAAGATCATCAACGATCAATATGATCCTGGCGTGCAGGGTCAATATGATATGAGTACTTAATGGTGATTTGAATTTGAACATCCCTCTCACGACCCAAACTTAAAAGGTTGAAGCAACCTAAAAAAAAAAATAGCAGCATGACTAATTAACAATATTGAAGGCAAAAACCCAGAGAGAGATGACACAGCCACTTAACACCTGCTAAATTTGTTATTGGCATGGCCTCGTCAGATAGCCTCTATGGTTACTAGATCCTTTAGAATTGAATCATTACTCATAATTGACCAGTTTCGTACGTTGTTCTCAACCGACTATTCTAATAAAGACCAGAACCAAGGTCGAACAATGAGGTGGAATATGAATACTAGTTAATGCTTCGTTCATGCACTTTTGGAAGAAAGAGAGATGGTGACTTATGTAGTGGTCGACCGTCAACAGTGTTTAAAGATTCTCAATCATATAAGGTGAGACATAACTTTGAGGTGTTTTGAGGCATAAGTTTCGAGACAAACCAATAAAATTAATTAAAAGAATATAGAAGTACGTAAAATAAATAATCAATTGTCTTGAAATCTATAATAAAACAAACTAACAAAATTAATACTCTAATTTAAAGAGAGTATAAAATGCATTAATAAAGTAGTAAATAATAAGTATTCAAACAAGTGCACACCTTAGCCACCTTAGGGTGTAAGCCTCATTAAGCCGAGGCATAAACCTTACTACATCGTGACGTAAGCCTTGCTAATGACACTTGAGGGGCGAGTTTCAAGGCATTTAGTAAAAGCCTCGTGAGGTGGGTTTTGAGGCGAAGCCTCAAAAAGCTATTTTAGGCGATGGTGATTGACCACCTTCAAGTCGTGTAACCACATACTTTCAACGTCTCGGAATTACTATCTTTGACAAATGATTTGAATGGTGATCAAGCATGCAAAAGCATTAAAGACAACAAGTTGGTATCATAGTTAGCATCAAGAACCAAAAAAATATGATTAAAGAATCAAAATAAGGCTACATCATCTTCCAAGCAATTTGAGAATTAGCCAACCATGTTCGAGGATAGAAACACAATATAGGTAAGAAATACATAACTCGAAGTGAGAAACTAGAAACACAATATGGGTAAGAAATACATCACTAGAATTGAGAAATCCAACTGTTACCTTAGGTTCTAATTGTTTTATATGTGTGCATGCTCCAAAGAATGTCTCTCTGTTAATGAATAAGAATTGTATATTTTTGGAAAAATAAAAGTCGTAGATCGTCCCTGTGGGATGACCAGATTCACAAGTTATTAAAATTAATTGGAGATAGTGGTTTAAATAGAATTCAAACCCATAACTTCCCTCAACTCCCCATACACTTTCATAATCTTGAAATAACTCATGTTGACCCCAAAAAATGAGTCAACAGATTCTGAGCCCACTCTCGCCACGTCGAACAAATTTCGGCGTGTTTCTACCGAAGAAACGGTGAGAAAGGAGGCAGATTTGAATGATGGAGGTGCTTCACGGCTAGAAACAAAGAAGTTCGAGCTCCAGTAAGTTAAACAAGGATGATCACGCTAACAATGATCACCAACTGAGAACATAAGCTACTAACCAAAGATCTCACTAGAATATGTGGAATGAGAAAACAATCGAGTATTGTAAACTATGAGATTGTCTATTAAGATATTTCTCTACCAAGTGTGTGTAATGCAAGATGAAAATAAAGATGAAAATGCTTGTAAGAATATTTGTCAATATTTCTTACTCATTCTATGTTTGAGAGTTCAAGATCTGAGAAAGAAGAATCCTAACTCCAATTTTTCCAACCTCTTCTAAGTTACAAAGATGATATATTTATATTGTCTTGGCCGACGTGGTGTCTGTTGGATTAGAACCACATGGTCTCATCTTCTTAGTTGAGACTTCACATCATTGTCTATTCATACAATTAATACATTGATAAGGGGTCGTCGCCCTATACAATAGACTGACATCCTCTATTACAAGTGTTACATCAATCACTTCTAAAAGATACTCTGAGACAGCGTCGGCTTATGAGCTTCGGATGAACTGTAAACCTCAGAGCTGGTCCTCTGAGTAAAAACCTTCAGCTCCTTTCTTCGTTTCTTTAGGCAATGTCTCAGCCCAAGTGTAGTGCTTCGTTAATTGAGGCAGTGCTTCGGTAGTTTGCATAATTTTTTTGTATATTGACCACTTGAGTCTTTGTTGACTTTTATGTTGATTCTCTGCCCACGTGGATTGCTATGTGGCACTTTGCCTTTGAGCCTCGATGGCGAGGCGTGACAATAGTTTCCCAAGTCTAGGCATGTTTATTTATGTAATGCATGGACTTGAATATAAATAAAATTTCAGCAATGGGTGATTTGCGTCATGCAATAATATCTCCAATGTGCATGACTTGTGTAGAACTCTTAACAGTGTTGTTTTGAATTCGTATACTTAGAGGTATTTCATTTTTGGAACAATTTGGGGAAGGGTCAGCAAAGCAAGAAAATTCCAATGTTATCTTGCCTGAAGTGCTTTTGCCAAACAGAAGTTTCGTCTGAACTGGATGAAGAGGGTTGGGTCTGACCGTTACTGGGCCTCAGAATTTATAATTACGAGGAGCTTGACTTTAGTATGTTTGAGGAACATGATGCGTCCTTAGTTATTGCGCCCAAATGATTTGCTTTCGTGGTACGTTTTCAAGAAAAGAAAGCTGAAGCGGTTCAACTTCCTACGCACGCAACCGTGGCTGCATTTAATGCACAATGATGACTGTCTCCCATGTGCTTCGTGAACTTCAGGTGCACAAGGGCATGTGGAGCAGATGCTCTGATCTGAGCCATAGAAGATAAAGCGACACATTTTGAGCGGTTCATATTTGATCTTCAAATGAACGGTCAGATGAGCCGGATCATCATCCGACGGCTGGGATTAAGAGGCCCTATCTATAAAAGGCGTTACTTGTGGGAAAAACCACTTTGCTTTTCACGAATTCAGCATTAGCATTCTTCAAAACTTCGATTTTTTTTAAGTTTTCTCTACAACCCTTTGGTGCTTTTTTACCATAGCAAACTTTAACTCGTAAGTATCGGTTCTTTTAACTTCTCTTTAAGAGATTTTAATCAATGTCATCTCCTACTTCTGTTGGGGTAATGTGGATTTGAGTGAACTGGCTGGTGAGATGGGAGTGCAAATCATCGATACCGTCGACCTAGTTAGGTCCCTTCAGGCTGGGCGGAGTGTTATTCCACCTAGGGAGGGTAGGAAGGATATTAGAATAGCTTGGGGGGCAGTCAAAATCCCTTCTTCTATAGATCCGTCCCATTTAGTAAATCTTAGGAAAAAAGTATAGGGTTTTCTATGATATAGAGCTCTTCTCCCCATTCCTGATGAGCGAGCCTGTTATCCTAGGCCAGGCTGTATTGCCATCAGTGTGTTTCTTTTAAAGACTGGGCTTCGCCTGCCTATTCATCCTTTTTTTTTTCGGGCTGTATATAGGTTGTACAGGCTGGCCTCCACCCAGCTCGTCCCTAACACCTGGGCCCAATTGGTGGGGACGTACTTCCTTTGGAAGAAGACCTCCCTAGGCGAGGACATGTCCCTTCATGTCTTTCAGTCAGTTTTCCAACCTCTCATTTTAGGTAAAAAAGATTCTAGGGAATGGTACTCCTTGTGTCCGTAAGGGTCACACCCTCCCTTAATTTTGGGCCTGCTTTCCTCTATCAAAGGATGGAATAAGATGTGGTTCTGGGTCTGGGGGAGGTGGCAAGAGTGTGAGGGAGATACCATCACCCACGTCAAAGTCCCAACTTCCTACTCCAGAAGTTTAGACTGCCACGACCACTTTTCACAAGTATTGGACAGAGAAGTGGCAAGATTTTGTAGAGACCAGCGACGCCATGGACGTATTCTCCACGAGCCAAGTGGGGAAGGCCTTTGGTGTGGCCATTGAGGCTGAAGCCCTCTTTAAAAACCTTCAATCAAAAGACGATGTTTTATACATAATTCGTATGAAAAATACCACCAAAATTGAAAGACACCTAAAACCGCTATTCTGGTATGAAAACTCACAAAAATAAGCACTTAAATTGTGGTTAATAATACCGTTTCATTGTGATCAGGATTGAGACCATTAGAGTGCAAGCAAATTGCAGATTTGGTGTTTTGGAAAGCAAGGTGATTCAACTATTCAAAAAGATTTTGGAATTCATCATTTTAATTGGATGCTTGACCCCGAAATTTATATTCAAGTATGCTTCGAATTATTACGTTGGTATTAGAGCGGTAAGATTGAATTCTTTGCTATAATACATGCTTCAATATGTTATTACATGATTAAATTGAGTTATAAATCTTGTATGTAAAGTTTTGAAACCTTATGTGGTCTTTAATGACATCTTTTGATATATGTCTAAAATTACTGAAATTTTAGAATTATGTATAAAATTTGCTTAAGAATTCACTTGCATTTAATCAATTTTCGTTATTGCATTTGAGAAAAATTGAGTAAATATAGTATTTGATAATTTTGGATGTTTGGTATGTATTACTTTAGTTATATTAAATAATTTTTAGAATGATTAAAAATTTAAAATAATATTAAAAGTAAGAAAATATTTTTTTACGTCTAGGCCTCGTTTAGGATCTTAAGGCTTAAAGTTTGACTACCATGCTTTATACTTTTTGGAACGCTACTTATTACTTATATTTTATTCAAATATTCTTTAAGATCTACAAGTTATAATGTAGGGATGACAATGATGCGAGTTGATCATTCCAGTTTCTCGTCCTGTCGGGTATTTTTGTCATCTTACCTCGTTCTCATACACGGTTAAAATGGGGGTGGGGACCCCGTTTACAACCCCATGTATTTATTTATTTATTTTTATTTATTTTTATTTTTTGCTTTTATTTTTTTTATGTCTTTAGTTGGTGAAATTATTACTTTTTTCCCCAATTTGTTAAGAATAACATATGTTCCTCTTCTATGATAATTCTTTTATTTTTGTTTGATAAAATATTTGAATTTGAAATAAATTTTAAATGGGATGCGAACCATGTTTTTTGTCTGTCTCGTATCTGCTTCGGGACAACGAACCTCTTCTTGTCCCTCGACCCGTTTACCCGATTACACAGGTGATACTGTTCAAGGTGGGATACCATGGATTTCGTGTTTTACAATTTTTTTTAATCATCCCTATTATAATGTAATCCCTAGCAGATTAGACGAGTGACTTGTAGAGGAAGATTAATGTCTATCCATTGACAAGAATTGATTCACCATTCACATTATCCCACGTGTCCTCATATATTGTTGATAGATTAACATTTTCTAAAAGTTAGCAGCCACGCAACCTACTTATTTTATTTGAAAGAGTGGTCTAACCATTCAAATTTGTAGAAGTTGTCTTTGATGGGTAGTTTTTATTCCCATGTAAAGACACAACACAAACTTGTATATGTTTAATTTTTCTATGAATAAAATAAAAAATAAAAATTAAATATTAGCATGCGGAAAAAGGTTGAAAAATAAATCGATATTATAAAATTTTAATATTCTAACAGATTGATTCAACGACCAGATAAATAATCAAGCTACTTTAAGGGGATAAGAACAGACCCAAAGGTATCTTTATCATACTTATTAATATTTTTATTTTCAATTTTAAGATTGAAAATACGAGGTCTCTTATATTTTTTAGTATAGGCAGCACTTCGATCCCCAATTGGATCATTGTAACACCTCTTAAATTGATGAAAATTACTTAATAAGCAGTTATATCACATCATATCTTCTAAGTAATCATTGTGTGGTATTTCAAGTTACTTCTAAATTTAAAAAAATATCTTCTTAATCTAATGATATCGTCATAATTTCATTTTACAATTTTTGTGCATCAAGTGTCACATTGCAACTATATGGAACAATTTTTATGATGTAGCTTTCAATTGAATAAGAGACATGCTACACATAGAGGGCAAAAGTGCCATGAGGACAATTGTCCCCTTGTCATTGGCTGTCCCAAAAAAAGTTTCTGGGGTAGCTAATAACAGAGGGACAACTATCCCCTCCCCATAAACCCCCTATGAGTAATTCCATGTACTTGGGGAATTACTCATTAAATAATTCCTAACATTGTGATGATATGAGGTAAAATGCGAATGTGTGATGAAATTTGAAATTAAATTAAAAAATGATGACCAAATTGAGAAAATGTAAAGTTAGTTAGGATACGAGCCGAAGTCAAGTAATTTACATCATTTTTGTAGATGATAGGTCAAAATTGAAATATATTAAAGTTTAGTAACCTAATTGAAATTTCACTAAAATTTTTATGACCACTAATGAAATTTATGTGCTAATTCCACCATATATATGATTATTGTAAACATACAGAAATACTAACCAACAATTGTACATACAAGAAAACAATGGGTAGATTTCCTATGACATTCTCCACGGCCACCGTCACCATCATTGCCACTGTCACCGTGGGTTTAAAATGGTGGGCTACTACAACTCTACTACAACTTCGTGCGTACCAATCCTAGGTCAGATTTCTTCTTAGTGGAGTGCTTCCACCACGGGCTCTTAGAGCCTGTAATTGGAATGAGTACAATCTAAATCCCTTAACGAAGATCCATTGGAAGGCAAGTTTGATGCCAACAGTCACAGTAATTCTAGCTCCAATAGCATATATTTAAGTTGTTGCAATTAAAACCTTCAATCAAAAAATTGAGAGTTTGTCAATAAATCCTCCCAAGCTGAAGAGGCTACCAGTAAAGTCAAAACTAAGGCGGGGGCTCTGAAGAAGCAGGCAGAGGAGTCTGTGAAGCTCATTTCTTCTTTAGTAGAAATTGAGAAATTGAAGAAGGAGGTCTACCTATCCCAAAGCGATGTTGCCTCTTTAACGAAGCGAGTGGAGACTTCTGATGCCCATCAACGGCTGGCAGCTGAGGCCTTGGAGAAGGCTAATGAGGAGAACTCGTCTTTGCAGGGACAGGCGGGAGAGTTGAACTCCAAGGTTCCTAGTCTGACTGAAGAAGTGGAGACTGCCAGGTAGGAGGCTCAGTCTGCTGATAGTGATGCTAAGAAACATTTCCTCGCCAACTTCCATTTGACAGATGCATACCAAAGTTTTGCTAAGTAATGATGGAGGTATGTCTACACTGATATGACAGAGTGGCTGGAGGTCAACATTCAAGGCATAGACACTTCGAAGTTGATGGCAGAATTTCTTGTGGAGGAGCCTAAACCTAAAACTTTGGTAGAGGGAAGCCAAGTGATCGAACTTGAAGATGATGCAGCTGAACAGGCAGCTGAATAAGTGGCTCCCAATGCCATTGTTCCTTTTGTGGCTCCTCCTCCCCCACCTGCTTAGTGCTTAGGTTTTATTTTTCTGTTTTCTTTATACTTTTTCTATGTAAATGGCTTCGGCCCATCAAGCGTAAATATTGTATTAATGAAGTTATTTTCTTAATACCTTGTGTTGTTTACTTCTACATTTACTACTTCTGCTAATTATGTGTTGACATGTTCATCAGCACGATTCGAATTTCTTGCATTTCATCAATAATGTTTAAACTTAAAGTAACAAGTAACATCGGACTAAAGACAACATCAGATTCATGATATTATTGAATCAACTTGAAGCTCTTCAGCCACTTTAGACTTATAATAACAAATTCGTGCACCATGGACTTCATCGATTAGAGCCAAACTTGGAATTTTGCCTAAGTGTTAGGAGATCATGTACCTTAATAAACTTCAGAACTTAAGCACATCGAACTTCAATGGCTAAAATCATACTTATAAGTTTGCATAAGTGTTAGAAGGCTGTGTACCTTAATAAGCTCCAGAACTCAAGTACACCGAACTTCAATAGCTAAAATCAAACTTATAACTCTGCATAAGTGTTAGAAGGTCGTGTACCTTAATAAGCTTTTGAACTTAATCGCATCGATGTTTATGAACTGAGGCTCATTAGTGCTTCAGACTTTCGTTTAAAACTTTGTTTATAATTTGCACAAGTATGGGCAGTTCGCTTTCCTTTCTTTTTCTAAGCATGAGGTTGAGTGATTCGCTCATACTAAGACATCCTTAGTAACTTTTGTTGCTAAAGGCATGTGCCACACTTCGCGAATGCAGATGTGGTCCTTTTTGGGACCCAGCTCTTGCGTCTCTCCATAGGGACGATTCGTTCTATGAAGAGGTTTCCCCTTTAAGCTTTCTCAATAAGAAGTACCTTTTGTTTTTAATGAACTTATGCAAATTTAATTTAATTTTTACGTTGTGAACTTTGCTTCTTGAGGATGGGGTTGAGCGGCTCGCCCATGCTATTACTTCCTTTACAACTGTTGTTAAGGACATGTGTAGCACTTTTGCTAATTTTTAGAGGTTGTCCCCTTGGGATCTAGCTCTTCATCGAGGTGCTCACACTTCTCTACATAAGGACGGTTTGTCTATGCAGAGACTTCTCACAGGACTTTTGCCTCAAGGGAGGTATTTTTAATTTATGAATACTTTTGATAAAAGTTATATATTGAGAAAAAATTTCTTATCATTTAAAATTTAACTATTAATTACCTTATAAAGTAATTAGGACTATGGAATGTTTTAAGTCTCGTCAATAAAAATGCAAGCATAAATCAACATTCAATAGATAAAATAATTACTTAGATTATTTTAGATATTGATAAACTGTTTATCATTCATATCACATAGAAGATTATAGGCACATATTGTCCTAATCAAGAGTCATTAGTTATCAATTAACACGTAAATTATAATAAAAATATTAATAATCATGTAGATGGCAATGCAAAAACTGCTTATCAATTGGACACTTGACATAGTCAAAGCATCTTTGGACCATCCAATGCCACGATTAATATTAGTTTATAACAAACTTTATAGTTTACACAACAATTTTGACGAACTTATAAATCACAGTAAACATATAATAACTACGTTGTGTGGTATTACAATTTCTTGTCTGTCTTTATCGAGAAATTTCTCTACATTTAATTTGAGTTCAATTATGACTTCAGAGGAGGTTGGCCCTTAAAAGTGTTCCCATGTAAAAACAATCTCACTAAATTCTTTACAAATCTTTAACTAATGAATACACGTGTGGCTATTTTGTTGATGAGTTCGTACTGTTCTAGTGATTTAGTACTGATCCCAAATTAAACACAAAATAAAAAATAAAAATAAAATCAATTGCCTATTCAACTTCTATTTAATATAATTAAAGACATCTCTATCATAATCCACAGCAACATTATTAAACTTAGGTTCATCAATTACATATCAATGAGCGATAATCAATTTAAGATCATAGAACTTTCCAGATGATTGTGAGATGACCTCTCGTGGCAAGACCGGTACATAAAAAATATGTTAACTTATAATTTTATTTTTAAAGTTTACTGAATCGATTTTATAATTATGGACTCTGATACCAAACTATAACACTTCCAAATCTAGATACCTAGATCTGAAAGTATTATCATTGAATTTTCTCTTAAAATCATAAATGTTGTAAAAGATTAGATTCTTCCAAATCTAGATACCTAGATTTGAAAGTATTATTATTAAATTTTCTCTTTAAAAATCATTAAGTGGAAAACGATTTGATTTTTCTCTAACATAATAAACATCAATCACCTCATTTATGAAAATAATTTGTACTAAATAAAATAATTTGTTCTTACTAAAATATAAGACAATTAACACTTTAACTTTATTTCAAAATGAAATAAATAATTATATTATATTAGCATTGAGTCCGTGTGGTCACAAATCGTTATCTCGAATCATCTTGCTTTTGTCATCTAAAAAATGGGGAGGGATAACGTAGAATGAGTTAATGCTCAGTAAGCAAACATCATGCATATGATGCATGCTTATGATATATATATGAATTACTTTAAAAAATAAAAAATTCTCAATATGCTTTCCCTTTCCTTTATTTTTTTTTTAAAAAAAAACATAACATTGATATCGTGAACTCACCTAATGTATCGCCAAGCCAATCAGAATGTAGTAGACAATTATTATTTGGAACCCGATAGGGTCCTATCGATAGTACCGCAAAGCGGCTAACATTAACATTATCATTGTACATTAAACATTGGTCGGGATACGCCGACCCCCCCACGTCCCATTTCCCACTCACACATTTCATGGTATAGGCATACACATCATAATAAAACATTTATGATACATACCTTTAAAAACATTCATTGACTCATTGACATTTGAAAATTTTTATTTCTTAAAACTTCATGTATACTTATGGATGCAGTGGCATATAAATATTTAATGTGGAACATTAATGACATAAAATCTAATCAAATATCATGTTAACATAAGGACAAATAAAATAATACATTTATATATTTAACCATATGACGTATGTATGAAAACGGCAATTTACTTTTTGAACGTTGAGTAGAGATATTCCAAACGAACAACGAAGCAACGTGCCCAAATTCCTCCATTATACGACAGAGCAGATATTTTAAATTCAAGGTGGCGAGATGAGTAATTAGGTAAAAATCTTGATTTCTAATTTAACTTAATTAATTAGGCATAACTTGTGCTACTTAACTAATGAGATCAATTATGTATTCCTATTAACTTATTTAAATAATTTATTTTACGTTACCAACTACGATCACGTTTTATTGTCCAAATATTATATTTATATTAAATTAAACAAAATACACTTATTGTAAGTTCAATACAAAAACAAGACGAATTAAAATCACATAAGAAAACCAATCTATTATTTAATTATATTAAACTTAAGTTAATAGGCACGTCGATCATTTAGAACGTCTAGGAGACATTACATTGTAAAAACAATATAATTATTCATGACGAAGATGGTTATATTAATTAAGAAATAAATTGAACATTAATAATAATCTAGATAGAGGCCAACCTTGAGAAGATCGGAGTCTTAATAAAGATGAGATCCCCTCATAAATCCGAGGTGCCTCTCACTGAGCAGGTGGCAACCCTGGGTCACTTCATCTCTAAAGCCACTAATAAATGCATTTTCTTCTTCAAAATTCTCAAAGAAGGAAAGAAGTTTCAAATGACTGAAGAATGTGAAAAGGCTTTCCAGGAGTTGAAGAGCACCTAGGACAGGCCCCCTCATTTCCAAACCAAAGGCTGATGAGCCCTTTACAGACTTTGTAGCAGAGTTCACCAACACCCTTGAAATAGAGAGAGCAATGGAACCCGTTGAGCCCCCTACCCACTTGGAGCCTCTTTGTTGATGGTTCCTTTGGAGAAGCCGACTCCTGAGCAAGAGTGGTATGCTAAAATGCCACAATCTTAATTTCACAATAAGGTTTGGATTTAGAACCTCGAGGCACTCATACCTACCTCATATTGGCTAAAGAGATGAAAGTAAAGAGACTGCTCATCAATAGCGATTCTCAGCTAGTGGTGAGCTAAGTTAATTGCAACTTCACCGCGAGAGACAAAGGCATGGCGGCATACCTCAAACAGGTCATGGATCTTCTCCCACTTTTGAAAAGTTTGAGTTCGCACAAATTCCACATCTCGAAAATGCCCATGCCGATGCTCTATAAAAACTAGCTATTAGTAAAGATTTCGTGCTGATTAAGATAGTTCCAATCAAGCACCTCGTCAACCCTCCATTTCAAAGGGAGGAGAAGTGAAGTGCATTGAAGGCACGTCATCATGGATGCAACCAATCATCGTTTCCATCAAAGATTGGATCCTACCTAAAAATAAGGATGAAGCCCACAAATTGGAAGAAGAGTTGCACACTTCATCCTACATGATGATGTGCTTTACGAAAGAGGCTTTTCCTTACTCGTCCTTCAATGCATCGGAGAAGAAGAGACGACGTACATCCTCTGAGAAGTTCATGAAGGAGTATATGGCAATCACTCGCACAAAAGATGCTTAGGCAAGGGTATTACTGGCCAACCTTGAAAAATGATGCACTTTAGTTTGTACAAAAATGCACAAAAGCCAACACTTATCAAATGTTCAACGGCAACCATCCTAGTAGCTCACCATCAAATCCAGCCTTTTGGCCATTCGCTAAATAGAGAATTGAATTCATAGGTCCCATGCCAAAAGAAAGAGGCAATGCAAGTTATGCCATTTTCTTCACTGATTACCTCACAAAGTGGGTGGAGGCTGAACCGTTGGCTTAGATCATAGAAGCTAACACTTCCAAAATCCTCTAGAAGAGCATCATATGTCTGTTTGGCGTTCCCCAATCAATCGCATCAGAGAATGGAAGACAAATTGACAACAAAAAGATCATGGGCTTATGCGATGAGCTAGGAATCAAGAAATACTTCTCAACACGTCACCATCCTCAAGCAAATAGCAAGGTCGAAGTTGTCAACAAACCCATCAATCATATCCTGAAAAGAAAGCTTGATGCTTCCAACCCTGAAGTGTTATGGGCTATGGGCACGACAAGCCAAACGGCCACTAGAAAAATTCATTTCTCAATTGTCTATGGAACTAAAGCTATGAGTCTGGTTTAGATTGTCCTCACCTCGTCGTATATATTTCAATGAAATATCCAACAACGAATTGAGAAGGTATGAACTCGACTTCCCTAAAGAAACGAAAGACGAGTCACAAATGAAGCTTGCCTCATATCAGCATAAAATGACCCCACTATTACAATGCTAAGGTAAAGAAGAGATCATTTTGCCTAGGTTATCTTGTGTTGATAAAGGTCTTCCTATCCTGTAAAGAGCCAGGCGTAGGCACATTGGCCACAATTAGGAAGGCTCCTACTCTATCAAAGAAGAGCTATGACTTGGAACTTATAAATTTGAAGTCTTAGACAAAAAAGTGAAGCCTCATCCATAGAATATCGAACATTTGAGAAGATATTACAAATGAGCAAGGCTTATTCCTTCGGTTGGATGATCTTTCCCAGCCTATGTAATTACATTTCCTTCAATATAATGAATTTCTTTATCAACTATCTTCACCTCATTTTAGCTCCCTCCATGGATATACCAACAACCATGGAAGAAGTCCTTAGCATGGAAATGCCACCAAAAGATGCAATTTCGTAAGGAGAGGTACGAAGTACCCCACTAGGAATCCGCCTTAAGACCTATGAAGCTTAAACTTCCCTAGATGAATATTCCACTGTGAAGGAAGTGTTGACCTATGATTCAATATAGCTCCATTTGTTTTGATTATAACAAACAATACACTTATATTTCTAACAAACTTTGTTTCTTGAGTTTTTCATGAATATATCTTCTTAAGCATTCAAATACTCAAATCGTCATCCGTTGACGAACAAACAACCAAACGAGTCTCG
>CAIGRN010052091.1:0-20138 GCA_903798345.1 Fraxinus anomala
ATCGATTCAATACATTTCTTATGTACACATAAGTACTATACTGGATTTGAATCTTGAATCAATTCATGTAAAGAAGCAAAAACAAAAATTAAAAAGTTCGAAAGAGCCTTTTGAATCTTATACACCCATGCTTGGCCCATTAATAGGTCCATTTCATCGAAGGTGAAATGGCCCTAATTAAAGCTTGGCCCATTTCATTGAAGAATAGATCTGCCTCCTCTTAATTAACGGCTCCCAAAAGAGTAAATTCAAATTCAAATTTTAGTCCCTTTCATTTCTCCTCCGGTGGAGCAAAGAATTTTCTCCGATGGCCACCAATACCACCACCGACAACTATCTCACAACTCCTACAAAAACACCAGCAGGCGAAAAATCCACATCCAGGAAGCGTCACTACCACCAATCCGTGGATCCATCAACGGCACGCTCCGCTTCCGAATTTAAGAGCAGATTCGAGGCCTACAACCGGCTGCAGGCGGCTGCAGTTGCGTTCGGAGAAAAGCTCCCTATTCCAGAGATTGTAGCGATTGGCGGGCAGTCCGATGGCAAGAGCTCCCTCCTCGAAGCCCTCTTAGGGTTCCGTTTCAATGTCCGGGAAGTTGAAATGGGCACCCGACGCCCATTGATTCTTCAGATGGTTCATGATCCCACTGCTGTTGAACCTAGATGCCGCTTTCAGGTGATTTTGGTTTCTTTTTTTTATTATTTTCTTTCTTTTAGTTTTTGAGTCATTGGGGTTTGACAATGTTTTCGTTTTCGTTTTTTATTTTTTTGAGGTGTTTTGTCTAAGGGGGGTCAAAAATTGTGAATTTGTATTGCTATTGTGAAATGTATGGAAGAATTAAAACATGGTGAAAATATGAAACAATACGGGGTTCGATTTTACTATATAGCATAAAATTTGGGTCATTTTCTAGATTTCCAGGTTTTTTATTATTATGAAGTATAAGAATATGTGTTCTTTGCGACTTTCATATGCAATTCAATCCTGAAAAGTCTGAACGTGTTAATTTCGAAAAAAGAAAAGGCTAATACGTGACTACGAAAACAGGATGAGGATTCAGAAGAATATGGGAGTCCTATTGTATCATCCACTGCAATTGCTGATATGATAAAATCTCGCACTGAATCAATGTTGAAGAAGACAAAATCTGCAGTTTCGTCCAAGCCCATTGTGATGAGAGCCGAATATGCACATTGTCCAAATCTCACCATTGTTGACACTCCTGGTTTCATTCTCAAGGTATTCAATAAAACAATGGATATTCTAATTAAGAAAGGTGAAATAATTTTTTTCCCCTGGGATGAAGTTATCATGTTTGAAATTATGATGGCAGTCGAAGAAAGGTGAACCTGAGAATACACCGGATGAAATTTTGTCAATGGTCAAGTCCTTAGCTAGTCCGCCACACCGCATTCTTTTGTTTCTCCAACAGAGTAGCGTTGAGTGGTGCTCATCATTGTGGTTGGATTCCATACGTGAAATTGATCCGGCATTAAAACGGACCATCATTGTTGTCTCCAAATTTGATAACCGGCTCAAGGTAAGCACTTTATTGAGTGCTTTCAGTTAAACATATCAGTCATTTCCGGTCAAAAGTGTGAAATCATCACAGGCAACCATACGTTGGTAGCTTTCATATCAACGTCTCTTGCATGTGCGAGTGAATCTAAATTTTTTGGATGCTGCATTGTTGACTCGCTCTGTTGTGAAGTATTTCCTGATAAACTCATCAATCCTTCTACCAAGAACTTGTTATGTAATGGAAAAAACTCAGGCAAATATTTGCCATCGTAGATGAGATGAGTTCTGTTGTTATGTCCTTATTCTGATGAAAACTTAAATCACTTTTTGATCATCCACTTCTTCGGTCTATCTTGAAGAATCTATTACTTCAAGGTTTACTGTGATTATATTTTTGTTAATCTTTCAGGAGTTCAATGACCGTTGGGAAGTGGATCGCTATTTTGGTGCAAGTGGATACCTTGGAGAGAACACACAACCGTTCTTTGTTGCCCTGCCAAAAGATAGGAGCACAGTTCCCAATGAAGAGTTCCGTAGGCAAATATCTCAGGTAGATGCAGAAGTATTACACTATCTGCGTGACAGTGTCAAAGGGGGGTTTAATGAGGAGAAGTACAAATCCTACATTGGTTTTGGTTGCCTCAGAGATTATTTGGAATCTGAGCTTCAAAAGAAATACAAAGATGCTGCTCCAGCCACACTATCCTTGCTGGAGCGGCGCTATTCTGAAGTCACAGCTGATTTAGACAGAATAGAGACTAAAATACAGGCAACTTCCAATGTTGCTCATCTTCGGAGATCTGCCATGTTGCATGCTGCTTCTATCTGCAATCATCTGGTCTATATTTTATATTTGAAAAGCTCATATTATTCTTTTGAGCCTTGTGCTCTTTTTGAATTTAAATTCTGGATTAGAAATATAAATAGTGGTTGTTTTGTTATTGGTAAAGGGAGCAGTTCTTGATGGAGCTGCTGATCCTGCACCAGAGCAATGGGGAAAAACAACTGATGAGGAAAAATCGGAGAGTGGTATAGGTGGTTGGCCAGGTGTTACAGAAGATTTAAAACCTCCAAATGCTACCCTTCGTCTTTATGGTGGTGCTGCATTTGAAAGGGTGGTGCATGAGTTTCGATGTGCTACATATTCCGTGGAATGCCCTGCTGTGTCAAGGGAAAAGGTATTTTGAATGCAAGTAAAACTAATATTTTGGTAGAGGCTAGAAAATGTTATTTATTATATTTCTATGACAGGTAGCAAATATTTTACTTGCCCATGCTGGCCGAGGTGGGAATAGAGGAGTGGCAGAGGCTGCTGCAGAAATTGCACGTGCTGCAGCAAGATCATGGCTTGCTCCCCTTCTTGACACAGCATGTGATCGGCTGTCTTGTGTTTTAGGCAATCTTTTTGATATTGCTGTTGAGAGAGATCGACAGCATCCGTCTATCGGTAAGACTCCATATCTCTTTTTAGTTAAAATCTCCTTCAATAAGAAAATTATAAAAAATTCTATTTTTGAATGCTAGTTTAGTTTCCATATGGTGATTTGTGGAGATCAGCATCGTTAGAAACAATGACTAGGCAAATACTTATTGTAGTTATACATTTATACTGTGATTGGTTTTCATAGGTCAAAAATTTAACTTGCTTCGGCCCTTAATTGATGTTTGCTGTTTAGTTTGCCTTTATATTATGTAACTGTGCAAAATTCGTGAATGAGCCATGAATGATTGAAGATCTCAGATTCTTTCATTGTGTCAGGACCCACTGGCCAAGCCTCTACATTCCTTATTTGGGTCCATAAACCTACCAATTGCCTGAAGTGTTCTGTTATATGCGTCCCAGTGATACACCCTAATTTCTAGATTTAAAATGCATATTACATGGAAGTACGAGGATGTATTTGGAAAAAAACAGAAATGATCTAGTGGATAAGATTCATTTTTGTTTTTTCAGGTGGTAAAAAATCTGGAGATATGGATGGCTATGTTGATTTTCATGCTGCTTTGAGGCACTCCTACAATTGCTTCATAAAGGATCTCGCGGAACAGTGCAAACAAGTAGTTAGGTACCATCTTGATTCAGTAACAAGCCCGTATTCTCAGGTCTGCTACGAGGACTTCCTGGGGAGTTTCAATTCTGGTGTAAACTCAATTCATCGATTCAACCAAGCATCAGCTGGTTCATTTTGTCTTGAGCTGTCTGATGGGAGCCGGCCTGCATTGCGCAAGGAAATTATGAATGACCAAGAAAACATACCCCCAGAAAAAGATGAAACCACACCAGGAAAAGTAGCTGAAGCTAGAGAAGCTCTTAAAGAATGCCAGATGACGGTGCCCGAGACCCCATCACCTGATCAGCCATGTGATGCAAACTATCCGGTCAAAAAGGAACTTGGACATTGCATTGAAGTTGGAGCAAGAAAACGCCATTCTAGAATCACAGGCAATAACAGAAATTTGGATAATTTGAAGGGCCAACATGGTGGTAGCCTTTTATTTGGGACTGGGGATGCTCCTTCCAGAACAGGATCAACTTACTTGGAGATATGTTCATCAGCTGCACAGCATTTCGCACGAATTCGTGAAATTCTGGTCGAGCGGAGTGTGGCATCAACTTTGAATTCGGGCTTTCTAACTCCTTGGTAGGTTAATATTCTTTTTTGCTGTGGATCATCCTTGTGTATGTCAATGTTTATTGCAGCTAAAATTCATGATTAATCATTGCTAATAGTTTAATGTGCTTCACAAATAAAATGGCTGTGACTTAGTTGTTACATACTCAGTTTTATATTAACATGCCAAATAATTTTTTCCTCGTGTGGTTTTTATTGTTTTTCTCGGTTGGGTTGTGTCCACAATTAACCCAGTAATCCATTAGCATATTTTATATGATGTTGATTTAGCCCCTGTTTGTTATCCATTATTTTACATTCTACCACATTATTTTTTATACAATATTCATTTTTTACACGCAAATCAAAAGCTTTTCATTCATTTTTAACTATACATTCTCCATCAATCTACTATTCCATAATACATTTTTCAAAATTAAAGGGGCTCAAACACACCCTCAGAAGCAGCTTATTAAAGATCATCTTTCTAATTGTGCAGCCGTGAGCAGCTTATGGTGGCACTTGGATTGGATTTATTTGCTGTGAGTGATGAGAAATTCATGGAGATGTTTGTTGCACCTGGCACAATTGATGCACTTCAGAATGAAAGACTGTCCCTTCAGAAGCGTCAAAAAATACTGCATTCATGCTTGAACGAGTTCAAAAATGTCGCCAGATCTCTTTGACAGAAACATCTCATTTCACTTTTACAGAAACCTCTCGTTGATGAATTTGCATTTGACCTTTGACAAGACAAGACAACACGAGAAGGAAATTCCTTCTTTTTCGCATCCGTCGAAACTCGAAGCTCTACCGGAATATCAGTTTCTCTATGGTAGTGAGTGTCCTTTCACTAATGTAAGTTCCATTACTTATCATATGGCTTGTTTTTTCGTAACATTTACTAGTATAGAATGTAGCGTGTTCCTTTCTTAAACGGTGAACTAGTATTACTCGAGAAATAAATGTTGTTCGAATGGTTGATAAAAATGAAAAATAAAATAAAATAATGACTTCTAATAGTCTCCAAATTTTCACCTGTCATTCATTACCATCTTCGCAACTGCATTAGACCTAAACATTCATAATTTACCTATTAAAGGTAAGCGAGCAACTGAATTTATTTCATGTCTGCTGAAATTTTCTTCTTTGTTACTTAATTCAAATCACTTGAGATTCTAACCTAATTAATTCATGTTGCTCGCTTACCTTTAATATAGACTAGTCAATTCTCTTTCTTTTAGGGCTTGTTTGCTTAAGATTAAAAGCCAATTAAAATTGAAAATATATTTGTTATTGGGCTTCACTCGTCTAATAAAAGTCAACAATAACGGCTAGTTTTTCAATTTTAATCCGTTTTTAATCTCTACCAAACACACTATAAAGAAATACACAATGCACATTGAATGAATGCACTTCAAGATGTTAAGAATAGGAAAAACCACTTTTTTGAANGTAAGAAAGATGAGCAGAGCATTCTTTCCGCCTTGGAGGGCATGGTGAGAAATCTTTTTACTTCCAAGTTTTGATTATAGCTTTTGCGAAGTTCAATTAAATAGAAAATTAATAGGTTGAAATTAAGTCACAGATCAATGAATTTATTAATGTGATAGCCTCTTTAAAAATGAGAAGAAAAGAAATTGAGAAAGAGAATACTTTGTACGTGTCAATAATTTTACATTTAATAGAGCATCTCGTGGGAGTTGGTAACTTCCTCATATGTTACTCCTAATAATATTAATTATTAATATATTTAATTGCAAAAAAAATAAAAATATGAGAAATATTAATAATCTGACAGTATCAGCACGCCCACTGAGAATTGTCCATGAATCTTGTCCATCAATAAATTAATTATAATTAATAAAGTTTTAATTAATCATCTCATTTTAAGTTAAAACATGGGCACTTTAGCTTATTTTAAAATATTATTTTACTGCTGTACCAACACCATGTTTGGGGAAACTTCGAGGGATGTCACCTAACTTTAACATGTTTCGATTTTACCTAATTTATGCTTTTGTCAACTCAAATTTTGTTCGGATGCTAAGA
Organism: Fraxinus anomala; assembly: GCA_903798345.1. Classification (NCBI taxonomy): domain Eukaryota; kingdom Viridiplantae; phylum Streptophyta; class Magnoliopsida; order Lamiales; family Oleaceae; genus Fraxinus; species Fraxinus anomala. The sequence continues at coordinate 6,190 of CAIGRN010052091.1, forward strand.
ACGTGTTGCCAAATTCCACATTTTTGATTATGAGAATGAATCTTCTATTCTGGTACGTAGAGATGATAACGAGGTGAGTATAGGACGGGTCGATCATTCCCGACCCATCAGATATTTTTGTTACCTTACACAATTCTCGTACTCGGTTAAAGCGGGGGTATCCTATCCCATTTATCGTCTCATTTATTTTATTTTTTTATGTTTTTTATTTTATTTTTTGTGTTTATTTTGTTATGTCTTTATTAGTGAATATATATATTTTTTTTCAATTTTTTAGGAACAACTTATGTTCTCTCTAAAAATGATAATGAATCTTTTCTTTTTTTGATAGAAAATTTAAATTTGAAATTAAATTTAAACGAAATGGGTAATGAGACAGGAATCATGTTTCCTATACTCGTCTCGTACCTGTTGTGGAGGCAATGACCCTTGCCTGCCCCACACCCTCCAATTAGGCGATTAATCCATGTCCCATTTAGGATTGCGGCTATCGGGTTGAATACATTTTTTTGCCATCGGTACTTTAGACCTATATTGAAAAATAATATAATTAAAATCAAAATCAAAATCCAGGTCAAATGCTAAGTACGAATTTTTTTTTATCCAGGCTCCACAATTTCATGTCCGTTATTCTAATTGTCTCATCTCCTCATTCGATAACTCGTCAACTGATTTATTTATTTATACTTTATATTTTATACAAAATAAAAGATGGAAAATTATAACCTTGTAAGTAGGCCGTTTTTGGAATTAAATATTACAAGAGGACTTAGTGGTATTAATTAAGATAATAGACCAATTAGATGGAGCAATAATGAAGTTAGGATTTACTTTTTCCAGCACAAATGCCAACTAATCAATACAATTGTTTGAAAGTTAAAGCCAAGCCGCCCAACATATTTAACTTTTCCATGTTTAAAAGATGGGAAAATTGCACTATTAGTCGTTAATCTATTCTTCAAAGAACGAGTTGGTCTCTCTACTTTTAAAAACGAGTAACTAGGTTTACAACCTTTTATTAGAGTTACATAATAAGTTCTCGCTAAAGAAAACTTTTCAAATTGTTGTTAAAATCTTACGTGGTCTTCATACGTCTAATTTTATAATGATATTTTTTTTTATTTTTTATTTTTGGTAGCTTGGATTGATGCTTAGAAATTTAAAGTGATTATAGTGATTTAAGGGTAAATTTTATTCATGATAACTATACTTTTAATTTAGTTCAATCAGGTAATTGTACTTCAATTTTATTTAACGTATAACTATACTTTAATACTATTTTAATCTAATAATCACACACTTATTTGATTTCAATCGAGAGTTACGCATTAATTTAATTTCAATTAAGGTAACTTTGTTGAATTGCACTAACGATAATCAATGACGTTACAACCAACAAATGATGGTAATTACAGATAACAGTTAGTTGTTAACGGAAATTAGTACAATTTCATTGAAATAAATGGTGGACATCATTTATTAACCGATATATCATTGATTTTCCATACATTCATGTGATGGAATTAGATAGAATTACCTGATTGAAATCAACTTAATGTGTAATTATCTGATTGAACAAATTAAAATACAATTACTCGATTGAAATAGAGTGAATATAGTTATCGAGAATAGAATTTATCCAATGATTTAACAAAGATTGGACCGTTTTATCATCGAGGACTGATAACGAGATAAAATATTGGGACCAACTTGTTACTAGACAATATATTGTGGACCACTAGTTCAATTTTCTCTTAAAAAAGTGATAACAGTGTAGTATACCTAAACACTATCTCAATTCTTCAAATTATAATTTCGATTGGTTGTAGCGGCCAATTCAACTTTTGACAGTCAAGTCAACAAATTTATGATGAAAATTCACAAGAAGTTTCTTGTAATATATTTATAGGCGTCGCATTGAACTTTTTTTTCAATTATTAATAACATCTTGTCACATTATTGAATCCCAATTTTTGTCTTCTTAGAACAATTTTGGCACGATCCTTTTGCTTCGTTGTTGGTGATCTAGTTGGTTGTGTCATAACACGTGCTCGATGATTATTGTTAGTGGATTTAGACATTTTATTTGAGTGGACCTCCTTGCACGGAGTCGATCTTGATTTATTACATTCTGATTTGCACTTTTCTCAATCAGTTAGATGATTTTTTGTTATATAAACCACCCCCCCCCCCCCCCAATCCATAATTATTATCATGCGAATGAATAATGAGAGATTCGAACAAGAAGCATTTTGGTTCCCCACTTTCTTGATATCCAATTAGATGGGAATTCGATTTTTTTTTATTTATCGAATCACTATTTAGTGTAATATATTTATTTTTAAGTAAAGAAGAATATAGATTTGGGAGAACATCGATTGTGTGACGCTTGTTACTGAGAGTATGATATTAAAAAATCAATCAATTACGAGAAATGATAGTTACAAATTAGAGAGAGATAGTGTGAAATCTCGTGTGCCTTTTTCATGGTTCACGTCACTAGATGTCTTGTCATAAATTTTGTTGATCAATCATAATCGTCATTGATTAAGCAAAGTATAATTTCAAAATTAGCGAAGAAAAAAATTATCTTAATTGATATTAAAATGTATCACGTCTTCGTAATACGACGAATTCGAGAACAACCATACTGGGCTGCCAGGGAGGGTTTGACAGCCTCCCTGACAGACCCTCACAATAAGGGGGGTGGGGGGGAATTTTTTTTCTTTTTTAATTCATGTGGGTCCTATGTGGGTCCGATTAAATGTGAGAGGATGTCAACCAGGGTGTTAAATTTTTTCTGATAAAGTAGTTTAATTCATTCGAGAACCCCCTTAATGATGAAATGTTGACATCTCCAATCCCAATTACACCACAGTCTTCTTTGGCAGAGAAGGGGCAGCCTCAAGGCTCTGAAGTCAATGCTCAAATGTATTCATCTCCACACTGTCTGTCTACTTGATGCTCATGCCCAAGAGTTCCCAACCCCACCATTGCACTTGCCCCCCACTTGCCTCTCTCTCTCTCTCTCTCTCTCTCTCTCTCTCCACACTTTCTTTTAAATTTCCATTTTACCAATAAATGCATTTTGGAAGAGTAAAAAGTAGAAGAATATGTGATTGAAAAATTAAGAAAAATTTTGGGTTTACATGTAAAATTATTTTATAGAAAAATGTGTGATTAAAAATAAGTGTTGAAAAAAATAAATTTTGACAATTACGTGGCTCAAACAAGGTGTAGATGGTAGACTATTCTCTCTTTTATCTTATTTATTAGATGACATTTAAGTGTTATTCTCGTGCTAATCTCCTATTTGATTCAGTTAAAATATTGATTAAAATATAAATTAAAGTCAATAATAAATTTTAACTACACATTTTATGAAATACACAATTTTTCAATCACACGTTACATTAACTTTTATCAAAATGTATTAAAGTTTTGATTTTTAAAAAAACTAAACAAGGACTAAATAACACTTATATTCCTATATATAAAAGCATATCAATTAATGTCATTTAATTATTATACGAATTAATGTTTATCGTCAATCTTGACTAATAACATTATTCAATGTAAATTGTCTACCGCATAAGAGAAATGTTACTCATGATGAACTATCTATGTGACAATAACCCTTATTCAATAAAAATGGGATATGGTCGTTGTTTTTCATCGTTGCTGATGAATAGTATTGTACGTTGCTAAACACTCGTCGGGTGTTCAAAAAGCTAAATAATAAAGATTATTTTGCTCGATCAATATAAGAGAGTAATAAATAAGTTTTGACGATCGAGGGAAAGAGCGGGAGAGAGAACAAGAAGTTGTCTTAGTGAGAGAAAGTGAGGCTAAAAGATGTAATAAAAACAAAAGCAAAACAAGAATCCCAATCCTAACCAAAAGCCTTGTTTTTCACTCAACCATCTCTTCATCTCCACCCAAATCAACCATAAACTTTTCTGCACTCTCTCTCTCTCTCTCTCTCTCTCTCTCTCAATCTTCTTCACACATAGATTAGGTGAAAATTTGCAGGTTTTTTTCCTTAAATGGAAATCATGTCAAGGCCTCAAGAAAGAGAGAATAATCAATCTCCTACAACTTCACCTAACAGCAATGGCAGCAGTAGCAACAGCAACGGATCACTGCAAGTCCCTACCCCACCCCTCACCCCTAATCCTACCAACAGATCTGATACTAATCCTTACCCTACAACTTTTGTCCAAGCTGACACCTCCACCTTCAAACAGGTGGTGCAAATGCTCACTGGATCCTCTGAAACGGCCGGAAAAGCCTCCAAATCCGATCCACCACCGCCTCCTTCCGCAGCAAAAGGAGGCGGCGCCAGGATACCACCCATCAAGAGCACTGGTCAGAAGAAACAAGGATTTAAGCTTTATGAACGAAGGAACAGTCTCAAGAATGGTCTTATGATCAACACTTTGATACCTAGTCTAGCTCAGAATTCCAACTTTTCGCCACGAGAGGCTGAGATCTTGTCACCGAGTATTCTTGATTTTCCTTCGCTGGTTCTTGGCCCGGTGACTCCTTTGAATGAAGACACGCTGAGCAAATCATCATCTTCAATGGGGAATGCTTCTGAAGAGGAGAAAGCAATTGCAGAGAAGAAATTTTATTTGCATCCATCTCCTAGAACATCAACACCTAGAGATTCTCAGCCGCAACTTCTGCCACTTTTTCCGGTGACTTCTCCCCGTGTTTCGGGTTCTTCTTCTTGAAGCCATCGCCATAGCCTTAATTTGTGATGTAACTGAAACTAGTCCTTAGGTTAAGGAATTCGTGTTAATTTGATCTTTTCTTCAAACAGAAAAACGAAAAAGCTTGCTTCTATTTCCTTTGTTTCTCACTTCGTGTTTACATCAAAGGTTGGATTTTTTTTCGAGTTAAAGTAAAGAAAAAAAAAAAAAGTCATATAACTTTTTTCAGAAGAAAAAAGGGATAAACTTTTCTTGACACTTCAACAAGAATGAACAGTTCATTCACGAATCAAATTCGTATTCTATGAGTTTATATGCTTCCTAATCTTTATATCAGTGGAGAATAAAAGCAATAAAAAACTGGGGAAAATCCATAAATCTTACTGTGTTAGTATCAGCATATATGCACTTAAAACAGAGGAAAAAGGTACAAATCCTAATGGTAACTTTTTTTCTTTTTTTGGACCAAATTCATTTTCATTACCTGAATTTACAGTGTGTTTGGATAAAATAATTAGTAACTTTTAAGGAAGAGTAATGGTAGTGTTAGGTCTCAATAAATTTGTTGATAAATAGTAGTTGAGAATAAGTTTAGCCAAACGTACCTAAAGTAATGTTGTATTCATGTCTTTGTTTGTCTGTTTTATAGAGAGAGAGAGAGAGAGAGAGACGTGTATAAAGTTAAATCTTAAGTTCTCACGATGTATGTTGTACATAGTGTTAGACGACAATGTACAATAGTTATTTTTTTCACGTGCATAATGAACTCCCCCATCCATGTGACGCAACAAAATTGCTAGGCATACGGTTTGTGGCCTATATTATCGAAAGTGGACTAACGCTATCAACATATATAGATATAGTTGGAAGCTACCTACCCAGAATTTATTGTGTGTTTACTTTCGTTTAAGCTTGTTGACCCGTGTGAGGGGAGTCTGCCATGGACCGTACGGACGGTGCATTTCACTTTTTTTCATTTACTTACCTAAGAAGTGTGTTTTTCAAGATGGGACTACTCATTGTAGTCGTGGAACTTTGTTTGAGCAGTGATGATTGATTGGGTTGACATTAGGATCCAAGATAAGCTTTTTGAATATTTTCAATTTCCTCACCCCCAATGAGAGTGTTACACCCACTATTCCAATGATTTAATGTTAGACCAATTCATCACATAATTATGAGTATAAATTTGACTTGTAATAAAAGCTGTAATTTGCTTTTTTTTTTTTTTTTAATAAATAAAATAAGTTGAAGCACTCAATCAGTGTGGTGTAGTTTGGCCTGAAATGGAAACTCAAGAACAAGAATTCAATGTAAAACAGAATGGCTAAAAGCATAGAAAAAGTTCTTGTTTTGGCCATGTTCAACTAACTCAAATTACAAATGATCTTTCAATATTTCCAAATGATTTTTCAAAATTTCTTCACGATTCAGTTGGTAGATTGTTCTTGCAGAAAGAGTTCATTTAAAGAATGAAAAACGCGCCCATTTTCTTGGAACAATCACGGCGCAAATAAATGAATTTCTATCATTGATCTGCTAACCGTCGAAGATATATCTGATCATTCAATATTGACTTACAAGGGATAGTTTATGTCACAGCACTTTAGGTGTTTTGAAGTAGATTCTTATCGATGATTTATCCTACACAGAGTTTACGAATCTAAGATATGTTTTGATGTTATTTGATTGCTTCTAAATCCGCACGGAGTACGGTAAAATTCCTGGATACGATCATTCAAGAAATCCCTCCGAGGACGACACTTAAAACCTGTGTGGGGGTAAGGGCAAATATAGCCAAGTGGATCAAGGTAGTGGATTGTTATGTCCTAGATGTATCAAAAAACATTCTTTTAGCTAAGCGTATATAATAAAATAGAGTGAAGTATATTGACCTCATTTATGCATATCAAAGTTCAATGACCAATTTGCAGTTGAAGTGAAAGTTAAGTGACTGCCAATACAAATTAACCCCCATATAGCTGATATATAAAAGTTGAATCAAGAAATTCAATGCTGATGCTGCCTGTTCACAAACCAACTCTTGGTGTTGGAGGGTTAATATCAGAAAGCAACATTTACATTATTACATATGATATCGCTATAATATATCGCAATACGAACAAACAAGAAAACCCGAGCGCAAAAACCAGAAAGTTATCTGTAGTTTGCCTGAAAACAACCCGATGTACTATTTCTCTTAATGGGATCATGGGTTTATGAAATGAGTTTACAGGAAACTAAATCCATTCTTAAATTTCTGAAAATGACTTAACTGTCTTGAACCCGTGATTTTTGGGAAGAGGTCCATTTCCGGGACGGATGGAAATGATCACGTCCAGACCTGAAATATAAGAGCAAAAGATGAATTTACAACGAATCTTGGTAAAATCTGTTTCTAACTGAACTGTAGAAAAATTGTTTGCTTCTTGCATCAATAGATTAGAGCATGATTGGAAGGTGATTACGCTTTAATCACTTCTGGTCAAACATACTTTTTATCCACACATTTTGTAGGATCTACAATTACCTACTTAATTCATAAAAGCTTTGCAAAAGAGAATTTGAAAGCAGCACACCACCTGCTGATTTTGCAGCTGTGGCTTCTTGATAGATGTCGGTGACAAATAGAATCTCCGAAGGATTATATACTCCAAGAGATTCTGTGATTTCAACGTAACTTTCTGATTCTTTCTTATTCCTGAAGGCAACAGAGAAGTTTTAGCCTACTTCCGTAATATAGAACAGATTTTCGGACAAAGATAAAGAAACAATTTCAAGCTTCGAGTATTTCCGTGAAAGTATAAAGTTTACCCCACTGTAGTATCAAAGAACCCGCACAAGTATTTTCGCAGGTCCCCATAATTTGTATTACCAAACAAAAGCCTTTGTGCCAATCTGCTGCCACTGGAATAAATATACACCTGATGGCGGCAAAGAGACAAATGGTTAAATGAACAAAGATTATAAGTTCTTTTGGCATCCCTTTTCGAGCAATTTGGTGCACAATAATGAAATGGAGAAACGAACACTTCAAATAATGAATTGTTAGATTTCTCATTTTTCTGATTATTTGGGCCATAGTCAGTGGGCAGGTCGTAGGACACCTTATAGTAATAGATTATTGAAGATAGAATCATCCCATTCTGCTCAGAAAAATGCACGACAGAGATTATGGTATTTCAAAACCATTCCAACACTAACGACAATCAATGTGATCCAATTACTTGACAACTCCAATACTATTAAACTGCGAAAAACAGGATTTAGTATAAAATCTTATTCTTTATTTACTTCTTAGGGGTCGCAAGGAGCAGCCTTCGGAACTTGAATACAAATGTACGGTCCACAAACTCGATTAACCAATGTAAAAGGTGATTTTTCCAAGGACCATCATTAACTATCAACTTGATGTGTAACTTTTTTGCTGATGATAGGTGAGTATTAGAAGGAGCATTCATAGCTATCCAAAAATATTATCATAAAGAAGATATAGGAATTTCTAGCAAAACAAGGACATGTGCTTTCTGCAAATCAATATTTATGCAGGAAAAACGCTCCATATGACAGTAAGGCTACAACAACCAACACATATTTCATCAAGGAAACTCGGAAAAGCAGAGAATAGCAAAGATAGTCATCAACTAACAATAAACCAAGAGCAAATAATATCCTATACTGTTAGTTATGCAATATTTTGCTATTTTGGTTCATTTACTACGATACTGATGGAGCAACAGTTTCCAAAAAGAAATTTGTAGGCTGTATAAACAAGTTGGAAGCGAGAATAACCTTGATTCCCAGGGCATGCCACTTTTCCAGAGCTTCAGGTACATCATCAAACAAGACTGACTCTATCTCATTTCTCTGAAATCCTGTACGCCATATGTGACCCTGCACAAGAGGAAGTTACAATTAAGAGTTTACAAAGGTTAAATGCCATCCTTCTGGAACTTTCCCATAATGAAAGAGAAACCGTTTGTTTCAACGATGATCTGGCTTACTTGTAATTGCTTCAAGGACGTAATTTTGCGGTCAGTTTTAATCATTGCCTCCACATTAGCAACCAAAGCTGCAATCACCTCCTCTTTCCCTCCATCAGAGGGGATGGGAACTGCACCAGCAACACCATTTTCTAGATCTTCTTGAACCTGGAAGAGGAAATCCATAACAAATGTAATCTTTGACCATCCAACAAGAGGAATTGCTTGATGAATAATATATTTTGACAAAAAAAATTTCTTGCACATATTTTACTGAGCTTGGAAAAGAAGCTCCAGAAAAATGCATTAAGAGTAGATTACATTACAAAACCCCCAGTGCTAAATAAAAATAGATAACATGCAAAAGACACTGACCTCTGAAATAGTTGGTGTCTTTCAAAGTGAACCAATTTTAGTGATACAACAGAAAAAGGCAATATAAACCCTTATTCCTATTCATAGTCAGCCAAGGTTTAATATACTTAATATTTCTCAGGGACCAGAAAGTGAATTTACTTGTCTTTATGCACAAATTTCTCACATGCTAATTGCCAAATAGGCATGCAAAATTACAATTTAAAGTAAAATAACAAGTAAGAATCTTTTTTCTTAGCATGTTTAAGAGATAGAAAAGGCATAATCTTTTCAGAATCTATATCCAAAAAGGGTATCCTAAATGGTTTACTTGAGCTTTCAGTAGCTTAATATCATCTTGAGTTTCTGCCTCATCATATGTCAGTTCTAGATGCCTCCCCACATTCTCATGAGCATATGGAAAGAGAATCTCTGTGACAAACGATATAGGAGTTGTGGTTCCTTCAATGTCCAGTACAATGCAGCGCTGCAACAAAAAGATTTATGTGACAAAATTAAAATACACAATAAGGCTGAACCCAGATATTTCTTGCACGATCAAGATTAGCGTGAAACTTACTCTTGACGGCTCAATGCCATTATTTGAAGAAATAATCCCTGCCTTGGTAGAAACTTTTCCATTCCGACCTACAACTCCATCGGAACTATGAATCGGACCATGAGAAGGAGTTGACCAGTTTAATCCTAATTGATGGAGTTTAATTGCAGCATCAAAGAGATAGTGGTAACATTCAGCCTGGAAGAATAATTTGTCAATTGAAATGATAATGTTGTTTCTATCTTTTAGGAGTTAGTTTCGTGATTTACTCTCTCTAATTTATCTCTTTGTAATTAGTTAGATATTATTATGTATAAATTGATGTGGAAGGCATCCTAATAAGATCATCAGAGAAATCATTTTTTCCTTGAAAGTTTTCATGGTATCAGAGCTTTAGGCAATTTTTTGGAGATTTCAAGCCTTCATAGCTTTTCACAAATATACAATAACTTATCCCTTCCAACAGAGAGACGTTTGAAAAGATTAGATGATTTTTAGTTTTGGAAAGATGGAATGATCTCAAGAGTGCATCTCATTCAATCACCGGAGAGAAGACAAGAATTGAATATTCTTAGAAAAATCTAGGATATATAGCCCCTGTTTGGTCCAGATTAAAATCTAGATCTTAATCTAAGTCAAATTCAATAATTAATTTTAACCATACATTTCATGGACCCACAACTTATCAACCATACATTTCATCAACCTTTATCAAAATCTACTAAAGATCTAATTCTAATCCCCACCAAACAAGGGCATAATATAAGCTTTCACGTACCTGAGTTTTAGCACTGATCCAAGAATCACCCCATATGTATATTCCATGGTTCCGGACAAGCACAGCCGTAGTTTTGGGGTATGCTTTGATCTGCAAAACAAGGATTAAAAATTATTCTGTGGAAAAATGTCATCACTGGACATGGAAACGTGGCCTCCATAAGTCTTAATTGACCATATGGTGAAAATCTTTTTGTTCAATCATTCTCCTCCATTTATTTTGCAATCATCACATTCTGCCCGCTTTCCATTTTTTCTGGGTTTTTTATTTTTTATTTTCATGTAATCCTTCATTCTCTCAAGCAAACAGCCGCTAACACACTGCATCAAGGATCTCATCTTTAAACTTCGCTTCAAGTCTCGTATTGGTGGAAACCGGCATTTTTCTTTTAATTGTTAACAATTGTCCTTTTCAATGTGTTACTTCTCCCTGATAATGTTTTTTAACCACGTAAATACTACTGGCATTCAAGGCAAGAAACAGATGCATCAAAATTAGGAAACAAATCATATACCATAAAATGTATTAAAAAAAAAAAAAAAAAACTGGCAAAAGCATATATTTGTTACCACATTTTTCTATGGCCAGTTGAGTGGAGGCAACAGTAATAAAAAATACTGAGACCACCACTGGAATAAGTTGTACAAGATTTTCATGGCAAGGATATAATAAGTTATTCCTCAATAAAATGTTAGGCCTTGCTGATCATTGCACCAAGAAAATGTTCAAATAACCACTAAATTACAGGCATTAACACTTCAGCAACATCTTGTAGAGTATTTGAAAGTGATGGTACAGATCCACAAACAATAACAAGCTTGGTAAAAAGTGGAGAATGCATGCATCAAAAGAGTTGCAACAAATCCAATATGTCCGACCACTATGAATAAATTGTTGGGAAGCCCAAGCATTCATATATTCATTTGAAGTATAAGGATGATGATATATGTCAAAATTTTGCTCAGATATGGATTTATGCATTAGTATGGGGTTGTTGAAAAGATCCCACAGCTGTCAGCTTTCCATCTTATCCACAATTCAATGTAAAATTTGTTACTGTTACTCAGAAAAATATTAAGTCCGCATGGCTACACGCATCCATGTGCACTCTTGTGCAAACACTCACGTTTAGGCATGTGTATAAAGGGGAATGAAGAAACCGTACTGCTTCGGTGAGAGATTCTGTGAGCTCTCTTTCATGGGCAGTATTCTCTATAATTGGGACCACGAGCTCATCGTAATAACCATGCCCTTGAATTCCTTTGATCATTTCCATATGAGTAATCTGTAAATTGAGGAAAGTGACACCACAAGAAAGCTAAGGAGATATTACCATAAAACGTAAAAAGTTAGACAAAACTTTTACGTCACATCTAAACAAGTCAATTTTGCTATAAAAAATGTTACTAGGAGTAGTGGAGTAAGGATATGGGAGATAGGGTGATGTTTTTCCTTTACAATACTCAGACCTTGTCAAGTGCATGGTGAAAAAAAACAAAAAAATCTAAATACAAAATTTCAAATTAGAATCCATAATTGGATCACATGCACCACTGCACTAATTTATCTACTTCTAGAACAAACTTCATAAACTTTCTTCAGTACGGAAACATTTAGTATAGTGTGAGCTCTATAAACAAGCTTCCGTCCTATCCTGTTGCTCTCTTGACTATGAAATCCCTCTTAATGTTTACTTCTTTGATAAATATCTTTAAATATGACCCAACTCAGCCACTAGAAACCAGCGAAAAAAGTTATACAATGAATAAATAAAACAAGTGGAGGAACATCATCAACTCGTTCTACTATGATTTTCTTAAATTACTTCATTTCTCCACAAACATATCATCTGTGTTTATAATCATCCAAAAACTAGTTTCAAATACACCCGAAAAAAAAAAAGTCCATTTCTATACGAATAATTAAATAACCTCGAAGGAGGTGTGAAGGGTCATGTAAGAGGACTGTAGAATTGGACTTTATCCTCGCTATCTATATAAAAGCCAAGTTGACATATGTACCCGAAATTCTTTTGATAATGGGTTGATCATTGTTACGAGGCAAGATTCCATTCCATGACTGTGGATTACGGCACCAGCATTACGCATCTCATATGCCTGTGAAAGAGGATAAGCATTACTCTTAAAAAAAAAAAAGGATTGGAAAATTAAGATCCTCCTTGTGCGCAAACTCTTCCACTGAAGTCCTATCACACAGGGATTTCATTTTCACCGGTAACCATCAGTTTTCCAGAACAAATAGCTAAAAATAGTTCTAATCCTATTTATCCAAATACTGAACAATAAACCCGCTATACTAGTCAAACTTCATACTTCTTAACACGACAAATACTTATAGTAGTCGCCAATTTAGAGAAGCCTTCAATTTTACATCAATATTATTTGGCCTTATAAGCGGAATCTTCAGTGAGAACAATCGTGGCAACAATAAGCAGCAGAACTTAAATACACAATCCAAGTATCAAACTTATAGCCAATTTCAGCATGATCAAACCCCCAAACCCCAAAAATTAGAGGGAACCAAAAGACCTAGCGCTGAATACATGTAAAATATACCTTCACGAACAGGGGAGCGCAATCAGAACATTTGGGAGGTTTATGAGGCCATGGCTTTGCCAATGGTTCATACAAAACAGATCCATTTGGTGACAACACATACATATCTTCATCCACCATTCTTTCCTTCTGCACACCTACAAAACACCCACAAAACCCATTTTTCATTCACGAAATCCGGAAGTAAAAGAAATTAAAAAAAAACCAAAAAATTAGCAGATTGATCAATAAAACACACCAAATATGTATGTATATACACACAAATAACATGTACCTGAGGGAGACATGACAATAAGTTGTTGGGGTTTAGGAATTGAGTCGTCATGGACTTTGATGGTGATGCTGCCACCAGTCCCAGAAACCCAACCCAGGTGGTAGAACTGGCGGCAAAGCTCTGAAATAAGGGCTTTTGTTTCTTTCACTGTATGGCTCTCTAAATATGCCTGTGGTGGTGTGTCCATTTTCACAACTCCGTTTAAGGTAAGTGGGGCTGCTGAAGCTGCAGCCATGATGTATGTATAGATGTTTATATAATGTGCGTGTTTTGCTGGCGTGGACAGGGAATTGATTCTTTTCTGGCTTCAATGTAGAAATTGATTGCGATTGCTCAGCGACGAGTCAAGATTGAATTTTTATTGGGCCATATGGGATTAATTGTAATTAATACTGTGTTATTACAGTGTTTAGACTATAGTGTGCCAAATCTGAGTTCTTGAATGGCTTTAGCTTTTTCATTTTCACAATCATGTCATCTTTCTCTGTCTTAATTAGCACATTTACTTCTTAATTACGATTTTGTTTTATTTTTTATTGAAAATTACGTTTATTTTTTTTAACTTCTCGTATTTAAAAATAAAAAATAAAAAAAAATCTACCAAAGCCTTGTTTGACCCCATTTTTATGGAAAAATAGGTCTTGATATAGTGATTTTGAAAGATGTGTGATTAAAAATAATAAAAATTTTGAATTTATATGTAAAATTAT